>JAJJLS010000105.1:0-11313 GCA_023783355.1 Polyplastron multivesiculatum
CCCCAATCCCCAATCCCCAATCCCCATCCCCAATCCCCATTAAAATAAAAATTTTATTTCAATTATAATTTGTTCTTTTATTTAATTTTTAAATTGAATTAATAAATTAATAATAATTATTTTTATTTATTGTTTAATGGTCTCCATCAATTTCATCACAATTAAAAATAGAATAATTTAATTTTTTTCTTAATGTTTCTTTATCCTTATACAAAGGTAATTTAAGTGTAAAGAAACATGTAGCTGAATGAGGTAATGCTTCAGCATTTATATTATTTCTAACTATTACATGCTCATAAATGAAATTTTTCAACTTTGGTAATCTAGTCCTTCCAGAAACAAATTTTAAATATAATGATTGTTCATGATCATTACATTCTTCCAACCATTCCCAGAACCAATTTATAATATCATCTTTTTCATTAAATCCATCATATCTTGTATGATTCTTTAAATCCCTCACATCTAATTTAATTTTGCCACATACCATTTCTTCTAATTGTCTCCAATTCAAAACTTGGAAAATAGAACTAGATATGACTGAATTAAAGCCTTTTTTAATATATTCAATTTGGTTAACAAATTCATTTACTCTCATTTTTTTTGATAATGAAATATATTCTTTTAAATTACCTAAAGTTACAGAATATTTTTCTCCTTCTGGCTTTAATTCAATGTCTACTTCATTACTATTTTTGATTACAAAATTTAAATTATATTTTTCTTCGAAGTTTTCTTTATTTATATTTTTATTTTCTTCATAATATTTTAATTCTTTTTCCAAATTTTTTATCAAATTGTAAAATGTAAAATCTATACTTTCATATTCAAAATAATTAATTTCATTTCCAAGTAATGCTTTCCAAACAATAGGATGTAAGTTTAAATCCAAAACTTCACCTGATGTAATTGCACTTGCCATAATTTTTCCTAAAAATTCAAATGTTTTTTCATTAATTTCTCTATTTGCTTGAGGATTTGGAATATATTTATCTCTAAAATTCCCTATTTCATGCTTATTATTGGGTGTTTTTATAAACATATTTAAATAATCACTTTGTAATTCTTGACAAATCCCTGAAATTACTTCATGATAAGGACCTCCAGAATCACTTGCATATTCATTTTTAAGGCAAACTATAAATAATCTTTTTCCTTTTTGGATAAGGAACTCTTCTCCTTTTGTTTTTCCAAAAGATTGATAAACTTGTCCAAATATTGTTTTATTAAATTCTAAATCAGATATTTGATTCTTTGTATCTTCATTAAATTGATTGTAGAATATATTTGCTTTAAATCTATCTACTTCTACTCTCCTTTCAGTTCCTCTCCTTAAAGTTAGATTTGATAACAACTGATTGAATTTTTCTAAACGCTTTTCAGCACTTAAATATGATATATTGTTACCTATTGCCTTTTGGAGGAAAGATTTATATTCTGATTTTTCATTTGTCGAGCAATATTTAAAAATATCATTTGCGATATATCTAGATTTTGTAATTAAATAATTAAAAATACTTTTTAATTCTTCTTTTTCATTTAAATTTATATTTTTATCTGTTGATTCACTTTGGACAAATATTCTATGAAGGTCTGTTACATCTTCATGTTTGGTAATATAATCATAAAAAGTTTTATATTTAATTATCTTATTTTTATTTTTTTCTTCTTGAAGATTTATTTTTATTTCATCAATTGCATCTATAAATTCAGATATTACTTTATTTGTAATTGCTCTAAAAAGATTTATAAATTCTGATAAATTTTTAGAATTATAAAAATCAATAAGATTTTCCCCAAGATTATCTATATAAATATTTGATATATTAATATTACATTCACTATTATCTTTATTTTTAGAACTTTTTATTTCTTGAATTAATTCATTTTCATCGACACATAAAATATAAGATTTATTTTCCCCAATAGCAAGCTTAATTGGAATCAATTTTTCATTTTTATCATTAAATATAGGAATTTCTTTTATCGATTTTATATTTATTTCATTATTTCTTTGTTTCATAGGAAGGCCTAAAGCACCTTTAGAATTATCACCATAACCATATAATTTTCTTATATATGTACCATTTTCATATTGCCTTGCAATAATTAACATATGAGAACTACAAATTGCAACTTCATCCACAATTGTTTTTTGTTTTTCATTAGATATATCTTCATTTATTATATTTATTGTATCTTCTTTTTTTTCTAAAATATTTTTTTCTCTTTTTTTATTACTATCAATATCAAATAATACTAAAGTTGGACTTTTATACTCCTCTCCTATATTATTAAAGCTAGTTCCACCCCAAATATATAAATCACCTTCCTCTGTAATTGCTGCACTTTGATTATTCCTAGTATATATTTTTTTAAAAGATAAATTATTAACATTATTACACATTGTTAAAGTTTTTATAGGCATTCCTTCTTGATTATTTAGGATTCCACATTGATAATGTTCATTATTTCCTTGGGCATATAATTTATTATTTCCATTTAAATCTTCAATTAAGCATATAAAATATTTTTCTCCTACAGCACAATCTACAAATCTTCTACAATTTTCAGGTAAAGGAATGTTTTTCCATTTAGTATATGTTTCTAATTCTTCTTCTCCTGAAATTTGAAAAGAAGTATTATTTCCAAGTCCAAATAATTGTCCTTCTTCATTAATTATATAAGAATTATAATATCCTATATAAAAAGATTTAATTTTTCCTATATTTATTTTTTCATTTATTTTATTTTTATTATTTTCATTATTTTTCTTTTCATAAATATTTAATTCTAATTTAGTTGGATATTTTAATTTGTTCTCATTTAATCCAAATATTTTTTTTTCATTATTACCAATTCCATATAATTCTAAATTTTCAGTAAATAATAAACTAGAATCACAATTTCCTGTAGCAAAATTAATAAATTTATTTTTATTTTTTTTGCAATTGTTTTCAATATTATTAATTCTTGTTTCATTTGTGAAAACTGCCCTTGGGACAGAATTAAATCCCCCTCCTTTGTTACACCCACAAGCATATATTTGGTTATCTTCTTCAGATAAAGCTAAACAATAATTATTTCCATAACTAATGTGCCAAATGCTCTTTGGAAGTCCTTCACATTTTGTAGGTTTATCATAATATTTTGATAATTGCCCATTTATACCTAGAGCATGGCCAAAGTTATTACCAAAGGCATACAAAGATGTGTCAACGTTATTTAATGGAACTAAATATATATCTTCATTATTAAAAAATTGAGTATAATTAATTAAGTTTTGTTTGATGTCACTTGAATCTGATGTATCTATTATATCTTGTAATGAATAGTTTTCAGTTTCTCTATTATATACAAATATAGCTAGTTTATTATAATTAATATTATTATCTTTTGATGATTTTAGAGCCTTAAATGAAAATGATGTTATTATAGTCTTGTTTAAATATTTATTACTATTTTTTAGTTTTAATTTATTAAAAGTATTTTTTTTCATTTTGAATTTTATATTTTCTTTTTCATGTTTTTCATTTCTATTTTCATAAAAACATTTGACAGAATCAGAAATAAAGGCAATTATTGAGAATAATTCTTTATAATCTAATCCTTCATAATGATATTCTGTAGAAAGTATTTTATAACTAGAATAAAATAAGAATAAATCATTATTACTTTTAATCCAATAATCTATTAAATCAAATTGCTTTTCTTTGAAGAATATATAAAAGCATATATCTAAATATTTAAGTCCAAATTGAACTAACATAGTTTGACCTTTTGTAATTAAATTATTTTCATCATTATTTTTTAAATAGTTTTTTATATCAATTATTTCATCTACAAATTTAATTAAAGAATTATTTAAATTATTTTTTATAAAACATTTTATAAAAAGTTTTGAATTTTGCTTTTTATTTATTATTGTTTCATATATTCCATTCATTATTTCATAAAGGAAATAACAGATAAATTCATGTTTAAAAACTTTTTTATTTTTCAAGAGTTTATTATCATTTTTTAAATTATTATCTTTATTTGAATTATTTTCAATTATTGATTTTTCTATAATATTATTAATAATATCAAAACATATGTTTATTATATGTTCATCCAATAACATATTATTAAAATCTCTAAATAAAAATAATAATTTATCAAATTCTTTACAATCTAAATCTTCATTTTTATTTTTTAATTTTACAAACATTTCCATATAAGATTGAATCCATTTTCTGCTATAATTATTATTGACTGAAAGAGACTGTAAATATTTTTTTAATAAATTTTGGAGATAATTAATTGAAAAATTTTTTGAAATATTGAAATAATATTCTTTGCATAATGAATCAAAGATTTCTAAAACTTTTCCAATATTTTTATTTAGAATGTCATATTTAATTTTATTCATTATATTTTCCCTACTTAATAATTCATATAAAATCCTATAGCATAATTTAATATTTTCTAAGCAATATACTTTTTGTAAATTGAATTTTATATCCTTGTAATTTGCTTGAATATTTTTCTCAAATTCTAAAAGTTTTATTTTTTTTTGATTGTCATCAATAATTTCAGATTCTCCATAAAATAACAGATTTAAGTCAAAACTATCTTCTGATATATAAAAATCATTATTTTTTTTTTCTTTATGAATATTTAATAACATTAAAGGTTTATATATAGGTATTATATCTGATTGTAATTCATTATTATATTCTGAAGGAGGGATATATTTACCACCCTCACCCTCTACAAAAAATTTAATTAATTTATCATAAAATTCTTGACTAACTGAATAAATAGGTATTGTTATTTTTGATAAAAATTCTTTAAACTCTTTTTCATTATTATTTTTTATTTCAGAAGTTATTATTGATTTTATTTTTGATTTATTTGTTTCCAAAATATTTATTAATTCTGAATCTATAAATAATTTTTGTATTAATAATAATGAATTATCTGTTATTTTTGTAAATGTGTTTATTTGATGAGATTTATAAAATGATAAATTAGTCATTATTAATGAATTATTATTATTTTTTTCTTTATCTTCTAATTGATTTATTTTAGTTAATATATTTGAAAAATTTTTTTTAATTTTATTATTTGATTTATATTCAATACATATATCATTATTTGAAATAATGTAATTAAATAAATTACTTAATAATAGTGGAGCTTCTAAATTTGGTTCTTTTTCTTCATCTTTATCATTTTTTTGAGTTTCATTTTTCTCTATTTCAATATCTTTTTCATTTTTAACTTCATTAAGTATATTAAGAGATGAATAATCAAAAATATTTTTATAAAAATTCATTTCATTAATGAAATATTCAAGAGAACAAAATTGCCATTCTTTTTCATTTTTTATCACTTTTTCATCATTAATATATTGGAATATATATTTTATAATTGTTTCAGCATTTTCTATTGTAATATAATCCAATAAGTTAAAAATTAATTTTAATATACAGTTTATACCTTTATAATTTAATTTATTTTCAATTAATTTACTGACAAGAATATCATAAATATAATTCGAATTATTTTTAAGATAATTTGAATAAAAATTATTATTATTTTTATTATTAATTAAATTTATATTATTAATATTTCTTTCTTCAATACATTTTATTTTATTTATTTTTCCATCTAATGATTCATCCATAATAACAAAAATTGTTTCAGAGTTTTCTTTTTGTTCTAAATTATAATGGAAATCATTAGAATTAAAATATGTTATATCATTTTTAGTTAAATAATCAATAAATAAACTTTGGTTATCTATGAAACATAATAAATTCCCTGATTTTACAACTTTATTATTTTCTAAATGACAAAACAAAGCAATTTCTTCTAACTTATCACCATATTCATTTTTTAAATAAAATCTAGACTCAATTTGGGATAAATTATTATAAAAGAAGAATAATAAATTAATATTTAATATATTTTTTGGGTCGATATTTGATTTTTTAACATCTATTTTATTGAGACAAAATAATAATATTTTAAAATAATAATATTTTAAAAAGGCATTTTCTTCTTGATTTAATAAATTATTAAATTTAGATATTAAAAACTCGAATGGATTAAATTCCTCATTAATATTTAATTCCTTTTTATCATATTGAATACAACAATCTGCTAAATATATATTATTATCTTCATTATTTATATTTTCTAATATTTGTAAAAGTAATTTTAATAATATTAATTTTGTATTTATATTTTGATTATCATTTGCTAAATTATTATCAAAAATAATATCAAATATTTTTATTATTACTTCTGAATATAATGTTATTATTAAATCAAGAAATTTTTTAGAATTAATTAAATTTTTATAAAAAAAAAGAATTAATTCATTAAAATATTTATTTTTTTTTGTAATAGTTGTAAAAAAAGATAATATTAAATTTATAATATCTTTGCAATCAGGAATTTTTGATACATTTCTTACTAAATTTAGATCATTATTTGCTTCTTTTATATCGGTATTAATATTATTATTATTTAAATTATCTTTAACTTTTAAAAATATTTGACTAATAATTATTTTAAATATTTCAAATATCTTATCATAAAATGTATCTAAATTATAATTATTAATTCTATAAACTTTTTCTTGATTAAGTTTAAATAATATATTTTTATTATTATTATTATATTCATAATTTTTTAAATCTTGGAAACATTTTACAATTTTAGGTAATATATTAAAATCTCTTCCTTTATATTTCCATAAAAGGCTTTGAAATAAAGATATTTTTGTAGATAATGATAATTTATCATAATTTTTTTTATTAATTATATATTTATCACTAATTATATCAATTAAAAGATGAAATTGATTTTTTACTTTTTCTATTTGAGCAAAATCTGCTCCATATATTGAATCCAGTAAAGACATTGATATCGAATAATTATTACTTTTGCTATTTTTGTTATATCTCTCATTTATTATATATAATATAAATTTTAAATTATCTTCATCATTTAAATTAATTAATAAATTATTAATTATTAGTAATTCAGTAACTTTTATTTTACAGTTTAAATTTTGTATTTCTGAATATTTAATTATATCTTTAGGGTTGAAACTTTGATTTTTTAATAAATTTATTAAATTTTTAACTATTGATTTATCATATTTTAAACTTTCATCAAATGAAGGAACTATTATCTTATATATAAAGTCTAATTTACTCATAGTTGTATTAATATAATTTTGTGATTGTTCTTCAAATTTTTCATCTGAAAAACGAATTTTTTCTTGATTATATACCATCTTCATTTGACAGCATTCCTCATATAGATTACAAAATAAATTATAATCTTCATTTACTGTTATATTTTCCATTAAATCAAATAATTTCTTATTATAATTATAATATTTTATAATTATTTGGAATATTTTTAAAATCATTGCATTTATCGGTTCAATCAATTTTATTGAACTTAAAATTCTATTTTTTTTTGATATATCCGAATTAAATTTTTCTACTAATTTTTTAAAAAGAGGATCTGATAAATTAATATCTTTATATGATAATATTTTTTGTAAAGTTTTTTCATCTTTTTTATAAAATGTTTCTAAACTTATAATTTCTTTTTTCTCATTATTATCTACTTTACAAAAAAATGAAATAAATTTATCACATAATTCATATATATTATTTATCTTTGTCAATATATCAATTCTTTCTACTTTATAATGCAATAAATCATATATTTGATTAATTAATTCTTTATTTTTATCTTCAATGTCTTGATTTTCTTGGTTTTCATTATTTTTTTCTTTTTCTTTATTATTTGAATCATCAATAGTTATATTTTTGGTATATATAGTTTGAAAAAATTCAGTCTGATAAAGTTTATAAAAACTTCTAACATTTTGTTCTTTGAAAAAAGTATTTATTTTTCCATTAATTTTTTCAAATAAGAATAAAATATAATGTAGAATGGTTTTTTGTAATAAGTTTATAATTCTATAATTTTCATTATTTCTATATTTTAAATATTCTTTTTCATCTTTTAAAGGTATTACATTTAAAATTAATTGATTATATATATTATCTATTTTATTAAATTTGATCTCAATGCCATCAATATCATAATGTATAAAATCATATGCATCATTTAAATTTAATTTTACTGATTTTTTATTTTCATTTTTTATTAGATTAATGTTGATATATTTATTTAAATTATTAGAATTAGTTATATTAGTTTTAAAAATAATATTTTGTTTAGAATTAAAATAAATAACATTATTATAATTATCTTCTTCATTATCTTCATTTTCTACTGAAGAACTTTTTATTTCAATTAAATTATTTAAATCAAAAATTTTATCAATATTTTTATTTATTTGTAGTTTATCTAGAACTAATAAAATATTATATAATGAAGATAAAATTCCAGTATCTTTACTAAAATAATTGTTTGAAATTAGTTTTTGAAGAATAAAATAAAAGAATGAAAAATTAATACTATAGAAAAAAATGGGTAAATGACATAATTCTGTATCCTCAACATTTTGGTAAATTTTACATATTTGCTCTATATTTCTTGTTGTTTTTTCTATATATGAAAGAAGTTCTATCCTCAGTTTTTTATCATTATCTTCTTTATAATAATTTTCCATTAAAACTAAAGCTTTATTCATAATATTTTTGTATAATTTATAATTAGAAGAAAGTATTTTGTTTTTAATATCTTTATTCTTTTTATCATCTAAAATATCACATAAAAATGATTTATCAAATTCAAAAATCAAATTAAATAATTCAGTATTTTGTTGAGTTTTAGGTTGAGATAATAATAAATCTAATAATAATATTTTTGTTTTATAAGTTAATTCATTTTTTCCATTAATAATATTTTTAATATTTACAATTTCAACTATATTTTGTTGGTAGAAATAAGATGAAATAAATATGATTTCTTTTAATATTTTATTGATATATATTTTTATTTTATCATCTTTATTGTTATTAATAATATCTAAAACAAAAATTTTTAGGTACTCATTCAATTTATTAATTTGTTCATTTTTCAAATTATTACAATTATATAAACAACATATAAATTGTTTTACTATAATAAAATAATATATTTTAATTTCAATATCCACATCTTTAGATATTATTTGTTCAATTACAAAATTGAAATTATTTATATTAATATTAAAGCATAGAAAATAAGGATAAGATAAAAGGTGTATATCAAATTCTCCAATAATATCGAAATTTCCATATAAGTTAAGAAAATTGGTATATACTTTTAGTAATTGTTTATAAGCATTATTATTATTAAAATCATATATATAATCAGTTGAACTATTATCAAAAGGCAAAAATTGATTTCCTAAAAAAAGCATATTATTCAAATCAAAGTTAGGCTCTGTAAAATATATAGTATTATGAGCTATTTTAATAAAGAGGAATATATTATCACTATATGATACCTTATATTTAGTATTCTTTTCTTTATTTTTTTCTATTTTTTTTTTATTCATATCAATAATATTTAAAATAAATTCATCATTTTGCTTTGTAAAATTAACTAAAAGAAAATCTTTATTATTTGACTTTTTTTCCAACAATATAAAATTATTTAGATTAAAGCAATTATGGTATTTATATTCCATTATAGAAATATCTTTATTGTCAGAATTAATTGTGAATTTATTATAATGATATTCATCCATTGAATAATTTTTTTTAAGGACAAAAATATTATTTTTATCTGAAATAACATATAAATATTTTTTATCAGAGTATAAATGTGAATTCAAGTACTCAAAACCATTTAATTTAATTGAGCCTTCCTTTAAAAGTATCATGGAAGTTGAATATATTTTATAATATAATCTAAATTCAAATGCGTCTTTCTTTTCTTTGGTGCTTATAGTTTGATTACATAAATAGCATATATATATTAAATCGTTTCTTATTGATATATTAATTTGAAAAATTAAGTCATCTTCATTATTAGATAAGCATATTTTTCCAAAATTTAATACTTCATAACTATTATCTTTTATAATGTCTTCTACTCTAATATTAATAGTATAGAAAAATAAATTTTTTGCACTTTTTTTATTACTAAATATAAATAATTCTTCTTTATTATTTACAGTCCAAAAATCATTTTCAGCAACATAATCCTTTTCATCAATTTTATATCCTTTTGATATAAGAAAATCATTTAAATTTTCTATATTTATTTTTTTATTAATCTTTATTTTATTAATCATTTTTTCTAAGTTCACTGATTTATCAGAAATCATTTGATGATTTTCTAGAATTTTTATTTTTTCTGAAATGTTTTTATATTTATATAAAATTTGAATAAGAATAAACATTAATCTATGAGATTTTATATGATTTGTTATATCCATAAATACATCAATAAGCTTTTTTATGATTTCCTCATTTTTAGAGAACATTTTTTCAATAACTCCAATCAATAATATTAAATTGTTTTCAATGAGTATAAACATATCATATCCTATTGATACCATATCAATATTTTTTAATTTTATATTTGAAATAATTTCATTTAAAGAGTTCAATAAAATATCTAAGTTTTTTTCTTTCATAAAAATTTTCATTGTTTTTTGAATATTTTTTAAAAGATTATTAGCCTCAATTATTTCTTCATTTTTGTTTATTCTAGCTTTATCTATATCTGAAAATTGTAAATATTCAATTCCATTTAAATTTTTTTTTTTTTCAATTTTTTCAAATTTATCTCGCCCATTTTTTATAGAATTAATTATTTCATTTTGCCTTTGCAAAAAGACTTTAATAGATAAATCGTTATAAAATTCAGATTCACTTTCTTGAAAAAGATATTCCCTGTTATTTGAATCTAATTTTGAAAGAATGTCAACCGGTGAGCATAAATATAAAATCTCTTCTTTGACCTTATTCAAATTTAATTCTTTAAATTTAGAAAGAGTTAAAATATTTTCATCATTTTTTGGTTCTTCATCTTCATCATGAATATGATTAATTGGTATGAGATAATTCGAAAAAGATAATGAAAGTAAAGAATTTAGAGAAGTTGAATTTACTACATTGCTTTTACAATAAATTTTAGAACTATCTTCATTGAAAAGAAATTCCAAATTAATAGGCTCATCCATATTATATAAAATTATAATAAATTTGAGTTAAATATAAATTTTTTTTTACAATATAAAAATTTAAAATTTTTTATAAATAAATTATATCTAAATTATTTAATTTATTATAATCATTATTTTTTTTAATAATGGGGATGGGGATTGGGGATTGG
>JAJJLS010000106.1:0-11305 GCA_023783355.1 Polyplastron multivesiculatum
CAATCCCCAATCCCCAATTTAATTAATCTAATAAAAGTTAAATAATATATTTATAAATTTATCAAGATAAATATAGATAAAATATTTTTTTCTTAAAAATATATTTTAAACAAAATTATATTTTTTAATAAAACTATAACTTAATATGAATGAAGAATTATCAAAAGATAATAACTTTAAAACTATTGAAAAAAATAATCAATTAAAAAATTGTCCTTTTTTTAATGAATCTGAAGTAATTGCAAAATATTTAATAGAAAAATTAATTTCCTTAGTAATATCAACATCATTCAAAAAAGAAATCGAAAAAAAAATATCTGATTTTTGTTTTTTAGATTTAATTAATATATTAAATGATATGAAAGATTTAGAATTTATAATGCATGACAATGATGACATAATTAAAAAACGGACATTATTAGATTACATTTCAAAAACACCTATAAAAGATAGAAATAAATTTAAAGATTTTTTAATATTAGAAGAGCAAGATAAAAAAATATTAAATAATTCTCAAATTATTAAAGATTATAAATTAATTAAAGATTTAGATCCAAATTTTCCCTTTACCCCTAGCATAGATGTAAATCCATTATTATCTATTGATAAAAAACATTATAGTATTGAAGAAAAGAAAGTAATGGAAATATTAAGAAATCCTGATAATAAATACGGTGAATTTAAATTGAATAATGATATAAATTCTTATAGGAATAATAGTAATAGTATAGACCCTTTTAATATAAGTAAAAATGAACAAATCGAAAAAATAGAAAAAATAGAATCTCATAGATTTGATAATTTTCCTATGTATAATAAAATAAATTCTAATATAATAATAGAATCCAAACCATTTAATTTTTGGGGTACAATATATCAACCGTCTCAACCTCCTATAGATAGAGATGCCTCTACGAAATTAAAAATAGATAATAAATCTTTTATGAATCATTTGTTTAATATTCCTGAAGATAATGAAAAGACTGAAATAAAAACCAATAAAAATATAGGTAATAATAATATAAAAGATAAACAGATAAAACCAGATAATAGGATTAAAAAAATATTAAAAACTAGAAAATTAAATGCTATTAAAGATAAAGAACCTCAAATAAAAAATAAAAGAATAATTCCTATAGATCTTCCTTCATTTGATTTAGAACCTGAAAAATCTAATAATAGAGAAGAAACAGAAGATATCAAAGAATTGAGAAAATATTTTGAGATAGAAATAAATAGAAGAAAGAACGAAGTAATAAAAGCACAAGAAGAAAAAGAAAAAAAAGAAAAACAAAAAAATACACGTAGTATAAAAAAACCCCTAAATGGAAATATGACAGTTGATATTAAAGGAAATATTGTTTATGTAAGGCCAATTAAATATGAATCATTAATAAATGAATTCAAAAGTATGCGCTCTAATCCCAAAGATGTAGCAGAAATAAAAGATAAAAATTACAAAGTAAAAAATATTAAAAATGTTAAAGTTGAAAAAAATGTTGCATTAGATATGTTTATGAATAATGAGAATGAAAATGCAGGGAAAAAAAGACTTAATACAAGTTTTAATAATTATTCAAAAAATGAGCAAACTAATAAAAATAAAAATAATGCTAAAAATGAAAGAAATAAGGAGGTAGGCAAAACTCCAGATAAAAATGGTATGAAATTTGCTTCTGGTTCAAATTTTGAGATTATGAATTTAGAATGTGGTGTAAATATGATAGAAAATAATAAAAAAAAAACTGGAGGAAGAGATTTTTATAGAAAGTATGGTAGATGTTCTTTTGAAATATTCCAAGATCAATTAACCAAAACTTCATCTAGTTTTTACCAGAATAATAATAGTAATATTATTAATATAAATGTTAATGATAGTAATAATAATATTAAAACAGATACAAATCAAAATAGCTCAGGTTTACCATCTATAAATAAAAAAAGATTTAATAGGGAAAAATCTGATTATGATATTATGAATACACCTCCTAATGCAACTAATAATGTTTTACATTTAAAAACTAAAAATTTAAAAATTGCTTTAAGCAATTTAGATTTAATTAATGAAGATGAAATAAAAGAATTAACCAAAAAAAATACAGAAAAAACTAATATTTTAAATAATAGTAAAGATATCAAACCTGAAAAGAAAGATTTTGGAGAAATGAATATTTTTAATAAAGCTTTATTGAAAAATAAAAAATGGGGAGAGCCTAATGAATCATTCCAATATCAATATATGACAAGGAAATTTCCTATTAAACCTAATCAAAAATATTTATTGAGAGAATTTAGTCAAAACCAATTAAATCATTCACCAAGAAAAAGACTGCCTCCTATCCCATCTACTTTGAAAATGTTTGATGATAAAATAAATAAAATTACATCTGGAAAAAACAATAGAAATAAAAAATTGATAAAAAAATTAAAAGAATTAAAAGATAAAAATTTATCAAAAGATAGTTTATTTGATAATAAGAGTAAAAATTATTTATCTACAACGAATATACAATACAGTAAAACAGAAGCCCAATATAGTTCAATAAAAAAAATAGAATAAATATAAAATTAATTGAATAATATATAAATATACTTTGCTTAATTTCATTTTAAATGTAATAGTTTTTAAGATATTTTCTTTTATTATTAATTAAATATAATATAATATATAATATATAAAATATAATATTAAAAGAATTTAAATTACTTTAATTAATTTATTTTTTTTAAAATATTATAAACTAAAGGATAACTATTTAATAAAAAAATAATATATATTTATTTTTATGAAATAATATAATTAGCTGTTAATTATAATAAAAAGAAAATAAAACAAATTAATAACATTTCATCAATAGCAATTTTTCAAGAATTAATATTACTAGTTATTATCGATTTCAATTTTTTAAATTTTTTTGTCAAATCTTCATCTTTTTTAATTAAATTGGAGTATTTATTTACAATTTTATTAACAAAAACTTCTATGGTATTAAATGCAATTTTAACTTTTGTTTCTAAATCAACTGATCCTTTCCCGTTATTTTCAGGATCATCATTATTTTTTTTTTCTTCTTCTTTATAATTAATAATAAGACATATTTGTTTTAAAAATTTATAAAAATTAATTAATTTTTTATTATCCATATCATTTATATTTAATTCATTATGTAAACATATTAAAGTAATCATATTTAAAAATTCTTTCATTCTTACTATTAATATTTCATTTTTAGTATTAATTAAAATAGTCCCAAACATTAAATGCTCGATAAAATTAAGAGTATTATCTTTATGAATTTTTTTAAGGAAATTAAAATGGATATTAAATAATTCATCTTCATTTTCTATTGTATAATGTAATAATATTTCTTGATAATATCTAATTAATATTTCTTTTTGTTCTACACTATAACTTTTAATATCCAAAATAATTCTTATTAAAAATTCTAAAACTTTTCTCAAATTTTCAGTGGTTAATTCATTAGTTTTAACCAAATCACAGAAAAAGTAAATAGAAGTTACTGTATCATTAAAATAGTTAGTGATATTTGCATTGGCTAAATTATCATTTTTATTTTCTTCTCTATTTACTACTCCGTTATCAACTCCATTACTTCCATTACTTCTAGCTGCTCCATTATCTCCAGTATTTTCCATACTTCCTTTATTATAATTAATATTATATAATTTTGGATTTACTAAATATTTCATTAAATATTTATCATATATTTTCATAATTTCACTGATTATTTCTGTTATACATTCAATACCTTTTGAATCAACATTTGATATAACTATTGATAAATGCATCACAAATACAAATTCATTAATGTCTAATTTTTTTACATCTGCGAACTTTTTATATATTCCTAATAAGAATTCTTTACTGAATAAATTACTGCCTATTTCTTTTAACGGAGGTAGTAATAATTTATAATCATCTTGTATTAATAGCATAGATAAAATATATATTCCTTTTAAATCATCATAATGAAAAGTATTATATATTATATTATCAATTAATTTAGAATATTTGCATTTATAAACAAAATCTTTTAATTTTTCTTTCATTGCATTCTTAATTCTTGTATTTATTTCTTTCAATAATTTTATATTTTTATTTTTATAACTCATTGAATCACCACTTGATGACTCACCATAATCATCACATTCATCATTATTATAATTATAATTTTTTTTAGGTGAATTGCCAAATTCATTATTGTCATTTTCTTCTTCATTATTATTAAAATTAGTATTTTCATTAATTTTTCCAAATCCTCTTTTTTCGCAATATTTTACAAAATATAAAAATGTAAAATTTAATATAGCATTTAATATATTTATATCTCTCAATTTTTCCTTTGCCTGGTCCCTTGTGACTTGGGTCATAAAATTCTGAAACATTTTTTCAAAATCTTCACTTATTTCATTCTGTTCTATATATAATTCTAAAAGTTTTAAAAAGCATATTAATTCTTCGGGTTTTGATGGAAATTCTTTATCAAATTTTAAGAAATCTTCAAATATCTTTATTAGCATTCTGTCTACTATTAAAAATTTTTTAGAAAAGGTTTGGTATAATTTTGTAAATTTTTCGAATAAAAATATCATTTCAGTAAAAGTCTGTTTTATATTATCATATAATGAATCAAATAAAGTTATAAAATCTTCCTGGAATTGTTTATCATTTGAATTCTCATAAGATAATCTTAAATATATATCAAATAATTCTATCCTTATATTATTTGTTAAGTCTTCTGAAGGGAAAATGCATAGCAATATTTTTTTAATATCATCTTTAATAAATTCTTTATTATTATTATTTAATATCATATTTAATAATAAAACAAAATCTTCTTTACAACATATCTGATTATTGTTTGGAGAAGAAGATGAATTTTTTCCAATAATTTTTTTATTTGTGGCTATTTTGACATATAAATTTGATTTAAATGTATTGTATACTCCTTCAACATACAAATTCATATGTGAATCAAAATTAAAAGACATTATATTTAATATTCTTTCACTTTCTACTTTTAATACTATCTTTCTTTTGTCATCTCCAGTATATTTAAAAAATTGTAATAATTTTTTTATAAACTTTGGTTCTTCATGGAAAATGTTTGGAAAATTTTGACTATGTATAGATGAAGTGAATATTTTTAAACAAAAGAAATCATTTTGTATATTTTTTTTATTTTCAATAAATAATTTCATTAACCATTTTTGTAAATCAACATCATTATCTAAATTAGTTTCAATTTTTATTTCTAAATATTTACTACCCATTTTCCCTGAGCCACGAAAGTTACCAATATTTTGTCTAAATTGTGTTGAATTATTTTGATTTTCTAATTCTTTACTTTCTAATACATTTGATAAAATTAAATATAAAATATATATATAAAGGCTTTTTAATTCTTCGTACAAAAATTCAATTGGCTCATTTATAATACATTTAAGTATGGATTCAAAAAATTTTGATATTTTATTATAAAATAAGACATTTAGGTCTTTCTTGGCAGTTAGAGACCTATTCCTATCTTTTTCAAATTTACTAAAATAATCAAAATCTACTAAATATTCGATTAATATTTTTAAACTAGAAATTAGTATATTTTGAATTGTTTGGTTTTTTAATATAACTCCATCATCTTCAGATATTAAATCGTTTTGAATTTTATCATTTTTTTTAATTTTTGTTTTTTTAGAAGATATAGATGACTTTTCATCATTTTTATTATTTATATCTTTATTTTTTTTTTCACCATTAATATTATCTTGACTCATTTCTTCATTTATTTCAATTTTATGCATGTTATTTATTTTATGTTGTTCTTCTGCATCCTTCTTTAGATTTATTAATAGGGTTGAAAAATTATTGATAAATTCATCATAAAAAAATTCGATATATTCTCTAAGTTCATTAGGTGATCTATAGGTAAAAAAATATTTCATATTTTTTTGTTTTATTAATAATAATATAAGATTAAATAATGTTAATTGATTTTCAACTAAAGCAAAATTAATAGTATTTTCCTTTATATCACTTATATCTATTTTAAATTGTCTCAATTTTTTTAAATTAGAATGACTATCTTTTATATTATTCATAATTATATTAGGGATATTAGATTTTTGTAAATTATGCGCAAAAAAGTCTCCATCATCTTCAACACTCAAGCATATAAAATACTTAATGATAGCAATTAATAAAAATTTTCCACTATCTGTTTTTAACAAAGCTTGCGTATTATCTGATTGATTCAATAATTTTTCTTTACTTATATAATTTTCAACACATTTGATTAAATCATTTTGAATATTATTATATTTTGAAAAACGTATTTTCCTTAATAAATTACAACAAAACATAATAGTCAACGAACTTATATCTAAAGATTCTTTATCAAATAACCCCTTTATAATTTCAATTAAATTTGGAACATTTTCTATTATATAATCAACAATTACAACTTCTTTATCACTTTCAGGTAATGGCCTATAATCATCATTCATATTATTAACATTATTATTATTATTGTTGTTGTTATCTTCTTTTTCGCCTCCTGTCTCTTTGACATTACTCTCTTCTTCATTTTGTTGAATTTCTTCACTTATTGTTTTTATTCCAACAGATTTTTTTACAATTTTTACTGATTTCTTTTTTTTTAATATACTTCCTTTAGGTTTGGTATGTTTAATTTTATTATATAATGATATAGATGCTTTTTTAGTTAAATTTGGCTCTTCTTTTTTATTTATAATTTTTTTATTATTACTTTCATTTTCTTTTCCACTTTCTTTATCATTTTCATTTGATTCATTTAAATCAATCTTTTTATTTTTATCATTTTCAGTAAAATCATTATTAGATTCTGTTATTAATTTCTCATTTGATTCCACACCACTTATATACCCATTATTATCTAAGGATGAATCATAATTAATTAATTTAGATTTTATTGTATTTAAAGCATTTTCTTGATTTATTTCTTCAAATCTTAAAACGTTTCTATTAATAATATTGACTAAAGTCGCTAAAGAAAAAATAATTATATTATCTTGAAGTGAAGCACTTTTAGCTAATATTTCCAATAAAACTTTCATAATTTTATTACTAATGATACTCATATCAATCCCATCTATTGAAGTAATATTAATTAATAATCGTTGTATTAAAATTTGACTAAATCTATCACTATCTATTAATTGGTTTACAACTTGGACAAAATCTTTTTTTGTTAAATTTATTTTATTTTTTTCTGGATTTGAATTCTGTTGCTCCTTATAATCTTGCATTAGAAATGAAAAATTATTTGATAATGAAGAAAAATTCATCAAAAGTAATAAAGTTGTTTTCTGTGTTATATTTATATCAAAATTTTTTACTAGGGTTAGTAAATCTTGTAAAGAATAATCTTTAATATTAGAATTTTCATATGATAGACATAATATTAAATCCAACATTTTTTTTTTAAATTCAGCGCTGTATATGGGCAACTTTATTTCATTAATCAAATATCTAAAAACTGATTCCATACGCTTGCACATGGATCTACTATGTACTAAATTTTTAATTAATTCAACAAATTCAAAAATAATTAAACTATTTTTTTGTGAAACTATTTTATTTAAAAAGCGGGATAAATCTAATTCTTCAAAAAAATCTTGCTTTTCTGCTATTATATTACGTATAATACTAATTACATATATTTTACCATTTACTGAGTTTATATCATATAATTTTTCTAAAGTTTTAAAAAAATCAGGGAAGGTTTGAAATTTTTCTATATGTCCATTAAATTCTGTTAGTCTTAATAATACCAAACTAAAATTATAATAAAATTGTTCTATTTCTTCTTCTTTGATATTTTCATAAAATTCATTTTCTATTATTGCTGATATTAATATTGATATGACATCTTCTTTTAAAAATTTTTTAATTAATTTTTCATCTTCACATATAAACTTTAAAAAAATAATAACTAATTTTAATATTTCATACCCATTTTCATTATTATTATTTTCTTTATATTTTTTCATTATTTTATTTATTATATTAATAACTTTATCAAAATTTTTTGGATAAGTAAAATATTCTAAATAATATCTATTTAAGTATAAATTAATAAAAATTTTAACTAATTCCTTATATGTACTTAAACTATTTTTATCATACATTCCTACTTCTGTTAATTTATTCATAAATTTTTCTTCACTTAATTGCTCAGTGAAAATTTTAAATAATTGTTTTTTTGAACTAGTAGATTGATTATCCTGCTCTTGTTCTAAGTTTATTTCTTTATCATTTTTTTCACTTTCTTCACCATTAATCTCACTATTTTCTTCTTTTATAATATCCTCTTTTATTTTTAATTCTTTTTCTTTACTATCTTCACAATTACTACTTGAAAAAGAATCTAATGGTTTGTGATATTTTTTTCTTTTTTTTTCATTTTTTTTACTTTTTTCTTTTTCTTTATCTTTTTCTTCTTCAGATTCTTCTATAGATGAATCAAACATACTATTATTATCATTTTTATTCATATTTTCATCTGAACTAAAATATATTAAAAATAATTTATTTATATTGCAACTAACAACATATATAACTCTTAAAATCATTTCATTTAATTGATCAGAAACAGAATCATTAGCATTAGCTATATTGTTAACTATATCATTTAGTAATATTTCAATACCTTTTTCTATAATAAATGTTCTTTGTAATTTTATATCACTTTCTAAAATATTTTTTAAACTTTTTAAAACTTCAAGTCTTTTAGCAGTTGTCGCCCATGATGAAGGCTTTTTATTTGCTTGTAAATTACCATTATTATTAATAAGGACTGTACCTAGATCTACATTTGAATCATTTTTAGCTTTTTTATTTTTTTCATCTTCGATTCTATATAATTTATATATAGTTAATATTTTATTAATTATTTGATCTCTTAAAATAATATCTATTGAACTTTGCTCTTGGCAGAATCCTTGTATACATCTTGTAATATAAGGTAATGTTTCTGTGTCATTATCAGATAATTTTTCAGTTATAACATCTAAAAAGCCTTTTAATCTTAAAACTTCTAAATTATCTACATTTTTACTTAAATTTGAGATAACAGTAAATGAATCTTTTAATAAATATATATTTTCTGAAATGCTTTTTTTGACATCCTGCAAATATTGCTTATCTCTATCTTCGTTTTTACTTGATGTTATACCATTTGTCCCAGTGATTATTATATTATGATTACTCCCACTAGTTTTTCTTCCGAATGCCTTTAGAACTTCAATATTATTTGTAGCTAATTTAAATTTAGGATTTCCACTTAATTTAAATGGAGAAGGAATATTATTATTATTCGCTTTATTAAATATGATATTTGGTGTATTAAATTTTAGATCTTTTGTGCTTGGATTCTCAATAATTTCCTCTAATCTTGTATTATTATTTATATTGTTATTATTTAAATCTATATTATTATTTTTTTTTACTGAATCTAAATCTAAAGCTATTTGCTCTTCTAACTCCTTTTCTTCATATTGTAAATTTCTTTGAGTTTTTAATAAGTTATCATTAAAAACTTTTAGAACTGTAATTTGTGGTTCCTGCAAAAAATAAGGTTGTAATCTTGTTACATTTGAAAGAGTAACCAATATTCTACAACTCATTGATAATAATTCATAATTACCAGAAAATTCATTTACTAAATTAATCACAGAATGAACTAATGATTTTATAGAAAAAGTTTGATTTGAGGATTGAACATATATGTCTTGAAAATATGAACTTTTTTTATTTAAAATAATTTCAAAAATACTTAAAGAATATTTAATTATTTCTATTTTTTTATTTTTAAAAAAAGGTGGAACTAACTCAATTATACTTTTCACAGTATCATTAGAGCTTAATAAAGTTGATGAAAATTTAAATAGCATAATTTGTAATAAAGATAAACAACTTAATATAGATGATTCATTTTTAGAATAAGCAGCTAAAGAATATGCTTTTTTAAATATTAGCATTTGTAAATTTTCATCTTCTATCAAAGGATTTTGAATATTTAAATGCCCCGCTCTATTATTTTCTTCATCAGTATTTTTATTAATTAATTTAAATATTTCAAAAACATTTTTAATAACTTCTTCATATTTCTCATTTTTTTCTACTTCAAAATTAATCAAATAGTTTGATAACATTAATAAAACATTATTTTTAAAAAGTACTTCATATAAATTCTTATTATCAAATAAATCATATAGTATTTTTACTATAACTACATCCATTTCATCTATTCCTTGCTTATAAGTTCTTACTAATCTAAATATAAAATTAGCTTTTAGTAAATCATTATGAAAAGTTTTATCTTTAGTGAAGAATAACAATATTTTCAAAGCATTTATAACAACTTCATTATTTTTATCACCTAAACATCTTACCAAAGGCTCTATTGCTTCTTTTGTAATAAAACTAGAATTAAACCCATATAAATTCTCTAATATTTCTAATAAAATTTTTTTATTTGTAGAAATTAAATCATCTAAAATTTGTTCTGCAAACGTACGTGTTATTGTACTTAATTTTAATTTTGACATTAAGTGACTGACCTGGGCATTTTTATCCTCCATTTGATCAGTAAAATTAATAATATTTTTTGATTCTTCTTCATTTAATTCATTACTACTTTCTTCAAGAAATAATAAAATTTCTTTACTTTTAGTTATGTAATAAAATGTCATTAATAATGTAGTAGATAATTCTGTATTTAAATTTATTAAAAAAATTTCAAATAAACAATTAAAAGTTAAACATGTTTCTGTTATTAATTTTGTTTGGGCGTTGTCACTTTTAGATATATTCATAATTATTTTAGTTGCCTCAGTTGATAATTCTACATTTGATTTTGGATTTAATAATATTTCTTTTATCATTAGAATTAAATGAGTTGTATCTATTATTCTTATTTGATATTTTGATTTTTTTGATATATCACGAAAAAATGAAAATATTTTTATTAATTCGTTTTCATTTTTATTATTTTCTCGAATATATTGATTTAATTCTTTGATGCATTTGTCGAATTTTTCACTATCAGGAGAATTTTCAAGAATCTGTTTTTTATTTCTTCTTGGCATATTTTGATGTATATTTAAATTATTACTTGCACCTTCTGTTCCTTTCATTTTTTATTTAATTTTATCTATATTTTTTTTAAAATGATTTTATTTTATTAGATTTAACTAATATCTAACAAGCATATAAATGGGGATTGGGGATTGGGGATTGGGG
>JAJJLS010000107.1:0-11292 GCA_023783355.1 Polyplastron multivesiculatum
ATCCCCAATCCCCAATCCCCAATCCCCATTTATAAAAATTATTAGAAATTAAAATATTAATTTTTTATTTTAAAAAATATTTTCTAATAAAAGAATAAAATTAAATTTTTTTTTTCTATTTATGATTGTATAATAAATTAAAAAAATATAAAAAAATGGCTTTTAACTTTCACATGATGCGAGGAGAATTTGATGATGATGAAGGATCATTTGGCCATTTAGAAAGAATAATGAATTTACATGGAAGAAATATGAGAAGAATGGACGAAGAAGAATTTTATCGAAGGGAAAGACATTTACGTCCAAATGAAATGAGAAGATTTGAAGAAGAAGAGGATATGATAAATCCAAATGAAAATGAATTAAATGATAATGTTATTTATTTTGAAGATATAATAAAATATCCAAAAAAATTATTTATAAAAAATGAAGAAGAAGATTTAAATATAATACCTTTATCAAAATATAAAGAAATAAATATTAATAAATTAAAAGAAGATATATTCTATTATTGTTCATCACCCGAGACCTTAATGAAATTAAGTCCTTATATAAATGATGCAAAAAATTATGAATTTTATCATGATTTAAATTCTGATATTTTTTTATATTCTCAAAAAGGAAAAAACAATATATTAACAGATACCAATATACAATTAAAATCATTAATAAAATCAAAGAAATTAAGTAATTATAATGATACTTTATGTATAAAGTTGAGTGAACCACCTGACACTGGGAATATCCAAGAAAAAAAATTAGAAATTAAAAATGCAAATATAATTATAAATAAAATAGAAGAAATATTATTAATATATAAGGAAAAAAATGAAAATGAAATTTTAGATAATTTAACTGAACTAGAGAAATTAATAAGAGATAATAAAATTGAAATGAAAATATTAGGTTTTGTACTATATAATTCTATACAAAATAATTTATGTACTTTATTAAATATAATTATGGATGAATTTAATAAAAAAGAAAATAATGAAGATATCATGAAAAAATTTGGAAATATATTTAAAGGAATATATGAGAATTTTAAATCAATTAAATTATTATTTTTATTTATTAAATTTTGTCATACACATCAAAATATTTTGGAACATATTATTATTGATACTAATAAGCCTAATCAATTTATATCTGAAGATAGTTTAAATTTTACAAAAATATATAATGATGATAATTTCAAATATAAAATATTTATTAATTTCAATCAATTTTTAAAAGATAAAGAAATTTTGGATAAAATGAAAAATGAAGATTTAACTGATTTATGTGATTATTACACGTTAAATAAAGAAGATAATCTATTTATATTTTTGAATTATCCTAAAACAATAGTTATTAAAAAAAAGGAGAAAAGTGAAGATGAAAAAGAAGAAAATAATAAAGAAAATATAAAAGTAGAAATAAATAGCAAAAATGAAAAATTGAATAAAAGTAATATTTTATATTATTTAAAAATAAATCTTATTGACAAAAAAGTTAATGATAATGGAAAAATAGAATTATTTAATAAAGATAATATTATTGATTTAAATATATCAATAAAAAATGAATTTATATATATCTTCTCTATTATAGAAATCAATGAAAAAGATAATAAAAAATATAATTTGAACTGTAAAATATATATCCAAAATACAATGTGTTTAATAAAGGAAAAAACTATTGAATTGAAAGATTCTTTTATTCCAATAAAATTATTCAATGATAGTAAATATTTATACTGTATTTCATCATCCAATGAAGTTTTAATAATCCAAAAAAAATATAAATTAAATTATCAAAAATATGTAAAATATTCTATACAAATTAATGAAGGAAATAAATTAACTAATATTAATAATTTAAATTCATACAAAATGTATAATTCTTTAAGTATTAATAATATGTTTGTAATTGAAAATAAGGAAAATAATAAATATTTAGCAAAATTCTCAAATAAAGACGAACATGAATATTTATTATATATTACTCAATTAAATAATAATCAAGACAATAAAGAAATAAAATTAACTTTTAATGATAATAGATTTGTTATTACTAAATTTATAAAAAATATAATATATTTTAATATAACTAATAAAGAAGAAAATAATTTAATTGATAAAGGAATATTTTTATTACCATTTAATTCAAAATATTATAATTATAATTCTAAAGGAAAAAATATATATGAATATTTATTACAACAATATTCATCTTTTTTAAACACGTATGGAAATTTTGATTTATTAAATAATGTAACAGAACATAATTTAATATATAGTCCGTTTACATATTGTAATAATTTCAATGATTATAACATTGATTTCATAATAAAAAATATAAAAGAAAATAATGAGAATGATAAATTAAATATAAAATTATATTATTTAATTATTTTAAAGCAAATTATATGCTCATTATATAATAGCGGAATTTTCAAAGAAGATAAAGTAAAAGATTTAATAAATTATTTAAAAGAATATATAATGAGTAATGTTAAAAAAAATAACAATTCTATTATGTTTAATAAGATATTAGAAGAAGTAATATCTATTATATCATATTTTAATGAATATTATATAATTGATGTTAATGATATAGAAAATATATTTAAAGAAAATAATAACATTAAGAATAAAACAAAAATTTTATTGTTAGAATTATTGATTGAACAAAAAAAGACCCAAAAAAATGAAAATCTATATGAATTACTAATTGAATTTGATAAAAATTATTTAATAAATATATTTAAAAATATTAATATAGTCAATGAAAAAAAAGATATTCAAATACCACATTATTCTTTATTTAAAAAAATAATGAAAAAAGCTTCAGAAATATACTTTACAATAAATATAAAAGATATGAATGAATATAATAAATTAGAATCATTAGAAAATTCAATAATAAGTAATATTCAAGAATTATTAAAATTATATATAAGTATATATTCAAATAAAGAAATAAAAATATCAATACATAATTTTTCATTTATATATAATAGTTTAAATATAAGACTTTTTTATTATATAATTCAAAAAATTATTACAAATAAAATATTCATAAAAAAAGAAGAAGACATATCTAAGATTTATGATATTCTTTTACTTTTAGATAATAATAATATAAATAATAATTATGATAATATTTTAGATATGAATAATATTATAGAAATTAAAAGTTCTTCTTTGAGGCATATTAATAATAATATAAATGTACCTGTTGAATTAAATGAACCAAAAAATATAATAATTAATACTAGTTTAACCTCAAATACTAAATTAAATGAATTAATTAAAATAATTTTAACAAAAAAAAATAATGATAAATATAAAATAGATTTATATAAAGATCAAAATATAATTTTTGATGAAATTAAAAAAATAGAAATTAATTTTTTGAATGGAAATCAAGATATGAAAAGAGATTTTGTTATAAATATTATACCATTAAAAGATGAAAAAAATTATTTATCTTATATAAAAAATGAAGATAATAGAATCTTATCTTTAATTCAAAAATCTATAATTTTTTGTTTATTAAATTTATTAGATACTATTCAAAATAAAATTAATAATTATAATAATGATCAAATAATTAAAAATCATTCATTATTATATCAATATGATATATTTAAAAACATATCTATATCTAATATTAATGAAAATGAAAAAATAGAAGAAATATCAACATCCCATAAAACTAATAATAATAAAAATCCTATTATAGAAAAAAGTAATGATTTAATTAATGAAATTAATAAATTATTAGGTTTTAATATTAAAGAAGAATCTTTAAGATTATTTAAGGAAGAAAAAGAAAAGAAAAAAGAAGGAAAAAAAGAGGAAAATATAAAAAATGAAAAATATAATAAATTATTAAAGTGTTTTGAATATGATATATTAAAAAAAGATTTAATGATAAATAAAATAAAAGCAAATGACAATATTAAAGATTTAATTTTAAAAATATTTGAAATATCTATTAAACATTATAATTATAAAGAAAAAGAAGAAAAATTATTAAAAGATATAGAAAGTATATATAAAGATGATATTGATAAAATTATCGATGATATACATTTATTAGAAAATTATAAAGTATTATATTCATTATATGAAGCAAGTTATAAAATTAAAAACATATTTAATAATGATAAAAATGGATTTGATTTATCAAAAATTGAAGAAGAATCCAATAATTATATAAAAAATAATTTAAGTAAACTTGAATTTATCTATAATGTAATAGTTCCAAATAATGAAAAAGAAAATATTATACCTAATACATCAATTATTGATGATATATTAAATTTATTAAAGATTTTAAAAGATATTGATATAGAAGAGATAAAAATATATTCTAAAGTACAAAATATTAATTGTGATATAATATCAAAAGAATTAGAATTAATTAATAAATTATTAATCTCTTTGAAAAAGGAAGAAAATATAGTATTTCTATTATATTTAATGAATAATAAAATACGTCAGACACACAATAAGGGAAAACCAATTTTTGATAATATATATGGGGCTGATTTCTTCCTATTTGATGAAATTAAATGCCAATTTCATGATATATTAAAAAAAATAAATGATAAAGTCAAAGAAAGTGAAAAGAATAAATATTCAATAACTACACATATTACTTTATTAGAAAGCTTAATATGGAAAATAAAAGAAAGAGATTTTGATTTAATATATGAAATGATGAATATTTTTGAACAAATTAAACATAAGAATGAAAATAATGATAAAAATGTATTTATTTTTGAGAATAAAGATATCTATGGCATAAAATATTTAAATGAAGAAGCAAAGAATAATAAAATAAGAGAAATTTTTGAATTAATAATGAGACAAGTTATATGCACAACAAATGATAATATAAATAATGGAATAGAAACTAAACATAGTAAATTAATACAAAATATTTTATCATATTATAGAGAAATTACTGATGATAATGAATATTATCATGATTTCATACTCTTTTTTTATAAAAATATAATAAATTCTAATAAATTATTATCATTGCTATTAACTTCTCATTATGATATTATTAAAAAAATAATGAATATTTCTTTAAGTAATAATGATAATTTATCTAAAAAAGATATTCTTACAAAATTAATAATGATTAAATTATTATATCAAATATTAAAAAATATTAAGAAAGAACAAATGAATAATTTGATTGAATGCTGTAAATTATATGATGATAAATTTCCAAATGAAAAAAATCCATTAGTCTATATATATGAATCAATATATAAGAAATTAAATAATCATCATGATAATGAAAAAATAATAAACAATTATTATATTAGAATATTAATAATATGTTTAAATAAATTATTACAATTTGAAGATAACAATAAAATAATAAAAGAATTGATAAATGATAAAATAGCTACAATTATATCATTATTTAATAACAATTCAATTGGAATAAGTGAAAATAATTTTATGACTAAACCATCATTTGACAAAGATTTTGAAGATATTGCATTATTTATTTCAGAAGAGGATAAATTTATTCAAACTGGAAAGATAATATGCTTTTTAAGTAATGAAAATAATAAATCAATAGTTAATTATTTATCTAATGATTCTATTATTAATTTTGATAAAAATAATTTCGAATATTATACAGAAGATGTAGAAAATAATGATAATAATAATAATGATGCATATATTATAATGGATGATACATTAGAGTCAGAATTATATACAATAACAAGTACTGAAATTAAGCCTATTTCTGACATAATTATTAGTGATGATAATAATTTACAAAAAACTTTTATTAAAAATAATATTAAATTAATTATTGATATAATTAATAAAGAATTAATTTTATTCAATGAAAAAGGAATATATTTAACTTTAAAAATTTTATCAAATGTAATTAATTATATTGATAAGGAAGAATTAATTAATATAATGAATAATATTTTAAAATATTATTTTGATAATAAAAATAAAGAAAATAACTATGTATTTTTATCTTTTGAATTCATTGAAGAAAAAATAAATAAAATGATAAACAAATCTTATTCAAATAATAAAGATATATATAAAGAAAAAGATAATGAAGATAATATTAATCCAACAAAATTAACAAATTTATTTAATTATTATATAAAGAATGAATCTTTTGGATTGTGCTTATTATCCAGAAATAAAATTAAATGGTATAATAATGTATTAGAGATTCCTATTAATAAAGAAGAAAATAAATCAAAATTTAAAGAAATATATAATAATGACAATAAATTTAGTAATTTATCATTTTATAAAAGCCATAATTTATATGTTAATGAAATAATAAATGATGATTCTATATTATTCACTGAATCAATAGAAAATACAAATACTTTAGAATATTTAGTTAAAATAATAAATGATAAAAAAGTTAAAGTTATATTTACAAAAGAATTTAAAGTACAAGAACCAGAATTAGAAAAGTTTATTATTGATAATAAAATTCCTGTATATATTATAAGAAATAATGTTTATCAAAAATTTATTGACTTTTTCATAGAAGGAAAAGGTGGCAATTATATAGATATTAATATAAATGAAAGTAATATGGAAAATTCTTCAAGTATTGTAGATATATTTAAATTAAATTATAATACAAATGAATTATTTAAAAATAAAAAGGATAAAAAAATAATATTTAAAAGTGATATTATTAATATAAATTCAGATGGGGAAATTGAAACAGAAGATAGATTACTTCAATATAATAAAAATATAGAAAATAATGAAGAAAATTCTTTGAAACAATATGAAATAAACAGAAATAAAAAATATACTGAATTAATTGATGATATTCAGAGTTTTTACGGTTTAGGAAATATTAAAATAATTCAAAGATTAATATATGATATAATTTGTCTTGATTTAATAAAATTAGAAGAAATACAACTTATTTCAGAAAATATTGAAAAAATAGTATATATAATTGAGGTTTTATGTATGGAGTACTATTTTAATATTAGGAATAATATACCAAATCAAAAACTTAAACTAAAATTAAATAATTATTTAAAGAAAATGTCAAATGAATGGATGAAAATATATTTTAATAAATACATAGATGATATTAATCAAAATAATATAAAAAGCTTAACATATACTAATTATTTATCATTATATGATATAAATAGATATAATAATGAAAAAACATTAATGGACAATAATTCTTATTTATTTAAAGATGTATTATATGATAAATTATTATTTATATTAAAAGAATGTCTTTTATCAAATAATATAGAAATCTTTGTTAATAAATATTTTGATATAATAAAAAAAATAATAGAAAAATTATTAAATAAAAAAAAAAGACAATTTGGTGGAAGATTTTATAATAAAAATTCAGATGAAGATGATGATGATGATTCTGAGGATAATAATAGAAATAAACCAAAAAAAGAAAATTTCCAAGAAATATTTGTGTATAATGTATTGAATATTTTATATGAATATTTAATAAATAATTATAATAAGAAAAATGCTGAGTTAATTGAAAAATGTTTTATTGATAATAATATACAATTAATAATGAAACAATTAATTGAAGAATATATTAATATGGAGGAGTATTTTAATGAGAAAGAAAAAAAAGAAATTTCACAAAAGGAAACTTTATTAATACAAATATCATTTAAATATTTAGATTTTTGCTTAATTTTTTTCTTTAGAGAAAATCAACAAGAATATTTAGAATATTGGCTTAAAACAAAAAATCAATTATTTATATTTTATTGTAATTATAAATTATTATCTACTGAAAAATATTATGAAAAAAATGATTATAAAGAAATATTTTCATTAATAGCATATATTTGTGATTCAATAAATTGCTTTGATAACCAAAATAATACTAGTAATAATAAAAATAACAACAATAAAAATTTTGAAATGAGATTTAAAGAATTTAATAAATATATAGCAGATATTGAAGAAGATGATTTTATAACAACATTTGATATTGGAGATTCTTATAATAATAAAGAAGAAGATAAATTGAAAGTAAATTATAAAAAATTGGCTGTTTTTTGTTTAGATAAAAATAATAAAGAAAAAGAAGAAAAATATATTTTACAAGATATAATAGATATAAATGAATTAAAAAGAAAAAATATTTCATATAAAATTAAATTAAATAAAGAAATATATTTAGTTCCATTAAATGATATACCAACTTATTTATATGCATTTGGATATAATTATAATCATTCTTTAGGTATCAATGGAAGTCTTTCCAAGTTTTATGATACCCCTAAAAAATGCTGTGGATTGCCTAAATATTCATGGAATATATCATATGGACAAAATTATTGCTTATCATTAGATGAAGAAAATTATAAAGTGTATGCATGTGGATGTGGAAAAGGAGGTGGATTCAATTCTATACCCAGAAAAGAATTCACTCAAGAAACAAATATAAATAAAATAGATAATAATAATGAGAATAAAATTATTGATTTTGCAACTGGAAATAGTAATACTTCTCTCTTATTAAATCAAAATGGAGAAGTTTTTGCTATAGGATCTAATCAAGAAAATTTCTTAAGAATAAATAAAGAAAAAAAAAGCATAAAATACCCTTTAAAATTAAGTATAAATTTAAATATAAAAGTTGTATCAATGTCAATAAGTGATAAAAATTGTTATATTATTAATAATTTAGGTGAATTATATGGGGTAGGAGATAATTCCAGAAGTCAAATATTTGAAGACCCAGATGAAGAAATTGAAAGATGGACAAAAATTCCATTACCTGATGGATGTAGAAGATTTTTACAATGTGCTAATGGAGAAAGGTATTTAATATGTTTAGTTGAGGATGATAAAGGTAAAGGAAGATTATATTCAAGAGGATATAATACCCATAATGAATGTGGTATTAAAGGAAATGATAAAACTTATATTACAAAATTCACCCAATGTGATGAAACTCAAAATTTAAATTTCAAATATATTTCTACAAGGAACAATAGAAGTGCAGCCATTACAATGGATGGAGAGCTATATATATGGGGAAAGAAATGTGAATCAAATAAAAAAAAAGGAAAGGATGATTCAAATGATGATGATGAGAAAGATGAAAGTATAACTTGTCCAACTTTAGTAAGGTATAATTCTGAATATGAAAAAGTCATTATTGATCAAGTTGCAATAAGTAAAACTCATATAATTGCAATTGGAAGAAGTTTAAAAAATGGAAATTATTATAAAAATTTATTCTCATGTGGAAATAATAAAAAAGGTGCTTTGGGTATAAAAATGAAATCATTACATGATAAAAATATTTCAGAAATATTATCGGAAGTTGAAATTATTAATGAAGATAATAAAAATTCAAAATTAATACCTATAAAAGTATCAGCTGGAAATAATAGATCCTTTGTTTTATGTGTTGATGAAAATGAATTAATTGAAAAAATAAAAAATGAAAAAATTAATAATTTTTTGAATTTTGAAATAAAAATAAGTCACTTTATAGAAGAAAATATATTTGAAAAAATCCAAGAATTTTACAAATCAAATAATTTAAATAAATTTATAAATATATTCCGTTCTTTAACATATCAATGCTATAAAGGATTTGTGGATGCTATGGATGAAATGAAAACAGAGCATAATATAATGACTTCATATATATATTACAATGAATTTTTAAATTATTTATCAAGAAATAAAACCCATGACTTATTTGTGATATTTAATAATAATGAAAACACTACAACAATAAATGATAGTGAAAGTATATTTAATTATTTAAAAACAAAAATGATGGTAATAGAAAATAATATTATGACATATTGTGCAACTAATATACGTTCAATAAAGAAAGAATTTCTACATAAAATAATAGGAAATAATATTTCATATTTACCAAATATATTAAGAATAAATAAATTTAATGATTTACTTATGAAAATGGAAAGGAAAAATGGTGAAATAAAAACAATAAAAGTTGATAGATTTAAGGCTAAATCATTTTATGATAAATATAATGAAAATAATAAAAAAATTTCTGATTTGGAATTTAATGAAACAATATTTGGTCAAGTCTTTCAAGAGATGAAAAATATAGATTCTAAAGAATACTTTTTAGAAAAAGGAAAAAGATTATTTATTGTTTGTCTCCAAGCTGAGCATGCTTCAGATTCAGGTGGACCTTATCACGAAGTATTTTCAAATATTTGCAATGAATTGGAAAATGGTTATATTGATTTATTCATAAAAACTCCAAATAATAAAAGTGATTATGATCAATTAAATGATAAATATATTTTAAATCCAAATTCAAATAGGAAATTGCATAATGAAGCATATGAATTTTTAGGTAAATTAATGGCTAGCTCTATATCAAGTGGGGAAGCATTAGATTTAAATTTACATCCATGTATTTGGAATTCTATACTAGGAAATGAAATCAATTTTTATGATTATGAAACTATAGACTTTTATTTTTATAATATGATTAGGAATTTAGAAGAAATCCTAATCCTAAAATTAGATAATAAAAAAATAGAGGAATATAATTTAAATTTTGTTATTAGTAATTCAAATGAAACTAATATAGAATTAAAACCTAATGGAAGTATGATAAAAGTAAATATGGAAAATTTAAAAGAATATATTGATTTATGTAAAGAAAAAAGAATAAAAGAATTCAATAATCAAATATATTATATTAAAAAAGGATTTTATTCAGTTATTTCTAATGATATTTTACAGGTATTAAATTGGACACAACTTGAAGAATTAGTATGTGGCAAAATTATATTTGATATTGATGATTTCAAAGACCATACTAAATATGAAGGATTTGATATAAATGATGAAATTATCAAATGGTTCTGGGAATGGTTTGAACAAACAGATGAAAATAATAGATTTAAATATTTGAAATTTGTTTCTGGTAGGAGTAGATTACCTAAATCAGGCCTTGGGTTCAAATATAGGCATATCATTAGTAAAGCTTTTAGAGAAAATAAAAATAATTATCCAACTTCAACAACATGCTTCTTTAAACTTAATTTACCAATTTATGATAATAAAGAAATGTTCATTGATAAAATGCAATATGCTATAATAAATTGTACTGAAATTGATACTGATCAATAAAATAAATATATTAAAGTTAAACAATATTTAAAAAAATTAAATAAAAATTAATTTAAAATAATTCAATTAATCATTTTATATAGATTACTGGGGATTGGGGATTGGGGATTGGGGATTGGGGATTGGGGATTGGGGA
>JAJJLS010000108.1:0-11249 GCA_023783355.1 Polyplastron multivesiculatum
AATCCCCAATCCCCAATCCCCAATCCCCAATCCCCAATCCCCAATCCCCATTTTTTATATATATATTTTTAAATTTAAAGTTTATATGTAAATAAATTTTAATTTTTGAATTTTAATTATAAAGAAATATTTAAATAAATAAATATAACAGAAAAATGAAAAAAAATACTGCTAAAAAGAAAAGATATGGAAAAGCATCAATGAGTGAACAACAAGTATTAGTCCGTAAAATTATTAAAGATATCATTGAACACTCCATTAAAATTGCAGATTTTAATTCTGGTCATAAAAAATATCAAAAAATATTTGAAAATAGATTAATTAAAAAAGAAGAAAATTTTATTTTAAAAGATACAAATTTTTCAGGAAAAATATATCCATCAAATGAATCAAATCATATATGGACTTTTATTTCAAGAGAAATAGGTAAAATAATAACAATAGAAGATAATGGAGAAATAAAATTATATCAATTTAATACAGAAAAAAGTAAAATATATATATTACCAAATGAGAATAATAATAAAATAATTGCAGCTGAATTATATGAGTATGACCAAACTGCTGACAGTAGATTGTTATTATTATTTCAAGATTTCTCTTTTTATACTATTAATTTATTTATATTAAATTATGAATCAAATGATGAAAATAATATGGATGTATTAATTAATTCAGCAATGACTGAAATATTTGATTTTAAACTAAATTTAAATATATACCTGATATTGGTTTATATATACCTAATTATGATTATATTAACAAAATAATAATTTTTCCAAAAACTCCAAATGATAATTGTAATGATATTATATTAAATTTTTCTCAAATTGCGGGAAAATTCCTTATTTTTAATTTTTTGTCAAATTCAGTAGTTGGAAATTATCTCATAAATCATTATGATTATGAAGAATTTAATAAAAAAGAAGAATTAAGTGATAATAATAATTTGCATAATATATATAATTTTATAAATTTATTTGTAAATAAATCATGGACATTAAAGAAGTATGAATTTGTATCTTTTATTCTTGGGGAAATATGCTCAAATCATAATCAAAAAGATTTTAATAAATTAGCAAGAGTATTAAATATGAATAATGATAATATTGAAGATGAAAATTCATTAGAACAAATAAAAATAGGTGAATATGAATTAAATGATTCTCAAGATCAAAATTTTTATTCAACAAATATATTTCCAGTTATAAATTTTCAGTTAGGAAATATATCAATATATTCAATTTTAAATAGATTAAAAATATTCTTTGATAAAGTAAATGAATGCTTTACAGCCTATATAAATAATAATTATTCTTTAATTAAAGGAAAATTTAGAATTTATCAAATTTTATTTTTGAAATGTTTTAATAGAAAAATAAAACTAAAAGAATTATTTTTATTTCAAGATAAAGATAACAAAGGATATGTTGATGAGCAAATAGCATATGAATTATTTAATAATTTACCTATAGGATTAAATCAGTCTGAATTAGAAGAAATATTCTCCATATATAATATATTTGATGAAAATAGGAAATATATGTATAATTATTTATTTGATTTAGATGAATATTTAATAGCGAAAATAATCTTATTTTCTCCAAATAACAAATCTAATGATAATTTATTTTCGCTAAAATGTGAAAATTTTAATGATTCTAATCTTGAACCTATATATGATAATGAAGTTTTCAATTATATAATTAATTCTATATTTAACAAAAGGGAATTAACTGATATTATATATTTAGATAGTTCCAATTTAATTTTTACAATAACTCCTTTTAATAAAAAAGTGTACATATTTAAAAGAAATACAAAATTAACTAATAATCCAGAACATATTGGAAAAATTGGGTCAATAAATTTAAATTCTTTTTATCATCATTCTCCTATTTTTTTAGATTGTATTGAAGATAGAAATTTATTAATAACCCAAAGGACAACAAAGTATTCTACTGAATTAGTTCTAATTAATATAAATGAAGATTTAATATTTCCTTTTAATGATAAAAAAATGATTGAATTTAATATTAAAGATAATATCAAGAGTTCATCTAAAGATTTACTATGTTTTGAAAATGGAAATTATATATTATTTGATAACTTTTTATATTTAAAAAGAAATGAAATGTTTGCTTTATCAACAAAAAATAATATTTATTTGATAAATCCTAAAATTCCTATATGTAATATTTCTTTAAAAATGTATGAAAATAAAAAAACAGTATATACAAAAATATGTAAAGAATATTGTGAAAATCCGAATGAGCAGATAGGTCAATTAACACTCACAATATTTCAAAAAATTAATATACCTTCACCACTCAAAAAAATATTAACTTTTTTTTTAGGAAATGACCTTTTAGGTAATGAGCATTATGCCAAATATTCAAGCACTGATTGGTTGATTTTATTATTTAGTTCAAACGTATTATATTCACATGCTATTAATCAGGTATATATATCTATAAGTGCTAAAGAAATTGATATTCCTTTACCTTATGAAGAGAAAGAACAAATTTCTATTTTTGGTATTAAAAATATGCAAAAATCATTTGTAAGATATTGTAAAAATGATTTAATTAGTTATAATTCTTATTATAATATGAATGAAAGAAAAAAAAAAGAAATAATTAATCAAATATCTTTAAATATAAAAGATTCAATGATTCATGGAAAACAATTTAAAATAACTCCAAAAGATTTTCAATTAAATACTATATATCAATTAATAAAATTATTAAAAGATCTTAATTTACATTTTAATACTTATCAATTATTTGATATGTTTCCTACAATTAATTTTTCTGAGCCTAAATATGAAGAAGATTCTGAATTTTTAAAATATCAATTATTTCCAAACGCAGATGATGGTGATTTATTAAATGAAACAGAAGAACTAAATTTACCAAAAAGAAGAAATCCACTTAAAAGTGATTTGAGTGATTTAGAAAGCAAACTTACAATTTTTGATTCTGGATTAAAAAAATTGGCCATGTATATTTTAAAACAAAAAAAGAATGAAAAAAAAATATTTGAATTAATAGATGTAAATAAGGAAGAAATATTAGATTCTCAACAGTTTATATCAGGTGCTGAAAAAATTGGATTATTAAGCCAAAATTATTTAAGTTTAGAAGAATTAAAAGAATTATTTAAAATAATGGATTATAATCACAATAATGTAGTTACATTGGATGAATTTTTGAATTTTTTAAAAAAATATGATATAAAGAGTATCTTATCCACTATAAGACATGAAAATTCATTAAGAATAAAAATAAAAAATACTATTTCTTTCGATATAGAAAACTTTATAATTAGTTCTAAAGAAAAAAAATTTGAATATATTATGCCTTTATTAAAAGAAATAAAAGATTTTTATTCAGAATATCAAAATATTAATTTTGAAGAAATTAAAAATAATTTAGATAATATTACTAATGTTATTTCTAAAGAAGAATTATTAGATAATTTTAAATTAGGATTTATATTTTTAGATGATTTTAGAAATTTGTTAAATCAATATGAGATAAATATATCTGAAAAAGATATAAATAATATATTTGCTTATTTTGACCAAAAAAATAAAAATTTATTTATATATTTAAGAGATATTATAAAATATTTTAAAGATATTGATAATCAAGAAAATGAAGAAAATGAAATAAAAGAAGAAAATAAAGAAAATAAAATTCAAAGTAAACAAAATATTAATGAAAAACAATTTTTATTAATATGGATTGGAATAATGAAAAAATTGATAAAATTATGTATAATAGAATTAAGACTTCATTTAAATGATTTTTCAGATAAATTTTTATTCATTAAAAAAAGTCAAAAATCAAATGTTATTTTAAATAATACACCAACAAAATTAATTAAAAAAAAAATAAAAGAAAGAATTACAAATTTTTTACCCATTGAAGAAACTATAATATTTGATTATTATTTAGATTTTTATAATTATGGTGTTCTTTTTAAAGAAAATATAAAGCATTTATTTGACTATATAATGAAATACATATATGATTTTTCATTTTTTGATGTTATGGAATTTGATACCTTTGATTCTGAAAATTCAAATAAATATATAAGTATCCAAAAGAAAAATATAGAACAAAATATTCAAAAATTAGATAACAACTATATAAAAAATTTATTACCAATTTTTGATATTCCTTTACTAGAATTTATTTATCATTCCCAAAAAAAAAATAATATGAATAATTTAAATTTATTATATAATTATTTATGTACAGTAGGAGAAGAAAATGATTTTTTATCACAAAAAGAATTTAATAAAGTACTTAATTATATTATTCCAGTAGGATTATTTAATTCAAAAAAATCTAAATGCCTATTTGATTATTTAAGTGAAATTGTCAATCTATTAAATGAACCTAAAAGAAGAGTTGTTTCTGTGCCAAAAATCATATTATTTATAATAAATATTATAAAAAGAAAAGAAATAACTAATCAAATTATAAATGTGAAGGAAATATATTATGGAGATAAACAAAAAATTTTGGATAATTTTGAGACAAGTATAACTAAAATAAAAAATTATAATGATATAGGTGAAGAAATAAATAATTTATCATTGCAGTATTTATCATTAATAAAAGAAGCTATATTTAGTGGAATAATTATTCTAGATAAAAAAAAGCAAATAGACATTATAAAAAATAGATTAATTTCAATTAATTATAAAATTGTAAAAAGTAATCATTATTTCATGCTATTAGGAAATTCTTTATTAGTCCAAAAATTTAATAAAAGATTAAAAACAATAAATAAGTTAAATAAAGAATTAAAAAATATTGGAATAGAAGATACTGATTATGATGCTATTATTCAAAAAGAAATAGACTTTTCAACTATTGAAATACCTATATTACCTATAGAAGAGACTGATAGTAAAAAGTTTATAAATATAAAAAGACATTTATGTGGTATGATAGAAAATTTTGATTATTATCATCCTTTTCTTAAATGCTATGTAAATATTATAAAAATAAGAAAATCATTTCTATATGAAGAAATTTCAGAAATAGATGGACAAAATCTCTTAAAACATATAGAATTTTCATTAAAAGTAAATCATTATTTACAGCAAGAGTTTTTAAATAAATCAGCAACAAATAAATCATTTGAAGATTTTCCTTTTCTAAGAAATTATGGTGTTTGCTCAAAGGAAGTATTAATTAATAAAAGAATAGAGGAGGAATATTATATTATAAATGAAAAAATAAATTCAGCTAATTATATCTCTTTATATAGTTTAATTAAATCAAATGGAGGATTGTTACAAATTCCTGAATTAATAAATACTGATATGGCTTTTTATATATTAAGATATTGGGGAAAAAATATATTAAATATATTAAGTGATTTATTTAAAATAAATGTATGTATAAAATATTTTACAGTAAAAGATTTTTATGTCTCATATGATGGAAAAAAATTGAAGATGGGTAATTTACTAACCTATAGCTTTTGTGATATGAAAGGAACTATATATTCTGGCCCTGATTTACTTAAAATTTTAGTTCTTTTAGATAAATTTCAATTTTCTCAAATTAATGAATATTCTGAGGAACAAAAAGAAGAAATATTTTCAGATGCATATATTCCTCCTGAATTAATAAAAAGTAATCTTAAATTATCATCAAGAGTTGATTCATGGATTTTTGGTATAGTTTTATTTAATATATTATTTGGACATTCTCCTATAAGTTATTATATACAACTTAAAGAATGGTATGAATCAATTCACGGTAAAATATATAAAAAAGAAATTTATGATACTTTGTTTTTAAATAATAAGCATCATATTTATTTTAATCCTTTTTCAAATATACAAGAGATAATGGAAGATAAAACTTATTTTTTAAAAGCATTAAAATTAAAATCTTTTTCTGCAGTTGTAAAAAAAACTCATTTAAATTTAGCAACAGAAAATAATGATACAATAAATGGTATAGGAATTATTTTCGATATGATTAATTCATGTCTCTCTATTGATCCTAAAAAAAGACCACTTTTATCTTCTTTATTTCAATGTGATTTATTTAATTTTGAACCACAAGAATTAATTTTATGTAATAAATTTTTAATAAATGTTTTAAATTATTATTCTCCTGATAATGTTATAAAAGAAAAGATGTTAATTCCACTTAGAGGTATATGCTGTGAAATTATTCGTAATGAACAATCTAAGCCAGATGATATTAATAATTATCAAAATTTTATTTTTAATGTAATTCGTGAATTAAATACATATTTATTTAGTAGAATATTTAGTGCAAAAGCTAGACATACTGAATCAAGTACAAATAATGATAATAATGAAGAGGATATATATATAAAAACTCCACAATGTTATTATAAAAATAGTATAATTGTGAAATATATTATAGAAACGAAAATAGTGGATCTTTTAATTTTTTTAGTTTTAAGACATTTTGAAATAAATTTAATACATTTCAAAAGAAAGTTCAAAAGAGAATTAAAACTAGAAAGGGATTCAAATATTAATAATTTAGGAAAAATTAGAACAAGTAATTTAACAACAGAAAAAAAAAGTAATTATTATAATGAAATGAAACATAATTGTGGAAGATTAATTTCAGCTTTAGTTGATTTCTTATATAACTGTATTCAAGCGATGTCCTCTTATGATCATGCTTTGACTTTATATGTTGAAAATATTTTATTATGGATAATAAAATTATTTATTGGAGAAGAAAATCAATTATTAGGGGATATTTGCGATTTTAGGGATTCTGATGATAAATTAAAAAAATATATTATTTATAGAACTTTTATGAGGGATGAAAATTTATTATTTAAATCAAACTTTAAAGAAGATGAATTAGATCAAGTATTTAGTATATTAAATGCTAATAAAGATTTATGTGAAATTAAAAGCTATTGGTGTCCTGAATTATATTATTTTACTATAGATTTATTTAAAGAGGCTTTTGGTGATAAATGCTTTGGAAATTGCAATTATATAGTTATAAAAAATTATTTTTTGACTATTAATTCATATACTAATAATGTAGCAAATCAATTAGAAAATCCATTAATAAATAATAGAATTAATGATTATTTATCTTTTATAGGGAGAGATCAACAAATTAAAATTAAATATTCTTTTATTAATACAGACTATGTTAATCAAATATTATCTTTAACTGATATGGCTATAAAATTATTTTATAAATCAGGTGATGAAAGTGCTCATTTTAAAAATTTAGAAGATAAAAGAAATGCATTAAGTTACATACATACTATATTACAAAATAGAAATAGTTATAAGATAAGAGGGTGTCTTGACTTTAAAATTCATTTTATAATACAACAATTTTTATATACTAATCAAAATAATTTATCAATAAGAAAAGAAATATTTAATATATTAAAAGAAATATCTTTATGTCTTGTTGATATGAATGAAATTAATTGGATGTTTGGAAATAATTTTGATAAAGTATTTGGGGAAATATATAAAGAAAAAACTGATTTAATTGATTTTTGTGAAACTTACGGGTATGGGAAAGATTCAAATTGGGATTCTAATTTTTCATTAGTTGATTTTATGAATAAATTGTTAAATCAACCTCACACTTTTGTGTTATATTTTACAAGTAGATTCCTCAGTATAAATTTAAAAAAAAGCGTTGATTCTTACATAACATATATGAAAGAATTTGGAAATATGTTTACTAAACCTTTATGTTTAACTCCTTTAATAAAAGCCATTAAAAATCCAAGTGAAAATTTTGTTACAAAACAATTAGCTTTAGATATTATATTTAATTTAATGCTATCTAATGAAAAGAAAATAATTTTTAATTTTAATTTAACTTTATGTAATTTTTATGAATTACTAGTAAACACAGTCAGAAATTGTATTCAATTACCAAAGCATTTACAGGCACAAAATGATGATACAAAAAGTGCAGAAGTAAATGCTGATAAATTATTTAAAGATTCAGTTAAAAGTGTAATAAAAATAATAATAGAATTGCAAAATCCATATATCAAGACACAAATATTTAGTTGTCCAACAATGTTAAAATATATGAAACAAAATAATTTAGTTTTTAAAGCAAGAATGGATATTAATGAAATAGAAAATAAATTTAATGAGATTAATAAAACATATTTAAATAAAGGTTCAAAATTACCTCTAAACAATTATGATAAAATTGATGGTAAAATTATTTTTTGGATAAATTGTTTTAAATGTTGGATCTTTCATATAGGTAAAGAAAAAATATATAATTATATAGAAAATATAAAAAATGTTATGTATGTTATTTATAAAATATTAAATAACGAATGGAATCAAGGAATAAAAAATAATATTAAAAACTGTTTAGTCTTTAATATAATAAAATTATATGAATGGATTATAAAAAACTATTATCATGAATTTATTTTTCCAAAAGATGATGAAAGTTTATCTTTACAAATAATTATAAGTTTTATGAATAAAATAAGAGATAATAATTTAACTTTGAAGGATATTATAATGAAAATAAATAAAATGAGCATAGCTAAAACAGATAAAAATTATTTTACTAAATCAAAAACTTCAAGAAGTCAACAATTATCAAAAGAAAAGGAAGATCCATATGTACCCAATTTGTTCGGTAATAAATCATATACTCTACAAAAAATATATAATTATATTACTATTAAAATGTTTAATATTGTATATATAATTTTTTCACAAAATGACCCTTTTTATAATAAACTTTTTGAAAAAATTAAATTTGGAGTTCTTTTAAGTGAATTATTTAAAATTCAATATGAAACAATTAGTTTATTATTGAACCAAGAAAATATAGATACTTCAGTTTTAGATAATTATATGGCGGAAGTTAGAATAAGATTAGGACTTTTTGAAAGTATGATGAAATTATCAAAAAAATATGATGATATTAAGATGCAATTTATTGAAAATGATTTTATTAATTATATTTTTAAAAATTTGATTTTTGATTATAGGACATTTAAGACTGATTTTAAGAAATTAACTTTGGAATTTTTAGCTTTCAAAACATCATACGTTTTAAGGGCTGAAGCTCTTTCTTTTTTAAATATTATATTTAAAAAGAATAATAATATAAATGGAAGAACTAAAATGGATTGTTTTCTTTTTGATGAAGTAATTAGAAATATAAGAGTATTTAATTTTGTTCCAAATCAATTAACTCTTATTAAAAAAAAAATAAAGGGGAATGAAGTTTTGAGTGCAATAGCATTCTTTAATATGATATTAAGTAATAATGTTTTCATCTGCTTCTTCTTTTTTAGAAAATAAACTTATATTTTGATCTTCTATTTTCCACTGTCTTATCATTTTATCTTCACCACCTGTAAGAAACATATTATTATTTAACATACAAAATCCAAAAATCAAACCGGCATTAAATACATCTATTATTTTAATTAATTTATATTGATTAACATTAATAATATATATTTCATTATATCCGCCAATAATTAATAAATCTTTTGTAATCATATTAAATGGCTCGTCACCAGTAATATTTAGGTCAGTTATTGACGTTTTTATTTTTCTTTCTTTTAAATCATAAAAAACTATGTTATAATAATCATCATCATATTCTAAATAGCATATTTCATTTTCTTTTGTTTGAGTAAGAGACTGACACCAACCATTTATTGAGATTAAATAATTTTTTTGATATTTATTATTATTAATTTTATCATAAAATATAATAGAATTATCATTAGAGCCTGAAACTAAATTTTTATTTATTAGTTTTATTATTTTATTGACTCTATCTTTATGCTCATTTAAAGTCTGTAAAATTTCATAATTATTTCCTTTAATTTTAAATACTTTAATTGTTTTGTCTGATGAACAACTAGCTAATGTATTAGAATTTAATTTGATAAGGCAATTTACTGTATCTCTGTGCTCTCTAATTATTAAATCTTGTTCATAGGTTATTTTATTATAAATTATAATATTATTATCTTTTGAACCAGATACTAATCTTCCATCATCTAATAAGCATAGACATGTTACTTTATCTGAATGATATTTCAGTTTTTTCATTAATTGCTTTGTATTTATATTAAAGTCATTATATGAATTATTATTATCGTTTGATTTTGAAGAAAAAGACTCATCTTCTTCTTTTAAGTTTTTTCGCTCTTTATTCTTCATTTTTTTAAATTATAATTATTTAAATAATAAAAAAATTTAATATAACTGATTCACATATAAATATTAATTCTGGTCTTATTATTGGTACAAAGGAATATAAAGATTATATTGATCAATTTTTTTTTAATTATTTAGTCAATAGAAGCATTTGTAAAGTTGATATCATTAATTATAATACAAATAATACAATTAATAATAATGATGCTGATAAAAAATTATTAAATAATGATTATTTTGTATATAGTTGCTATGGTAGACAGTTTACTGGGCAAACAAGTATGAGATTTCCTTCAACTAATTATTATAAACAATTTCCAAGTTTAGTATTTAGCTCTAAAAGAATAGAATATAATTTTGAATTAAATTATAACGATTTATTTGAAATAGTCTCTGATAGATATTATCTTAAAATTATTTTTAGAAAAAATAATAATAATATTAATGAAGAATGGCAACTAGGAGAACCATTTTATAAAAAATTTACTTTTACTATAAACCCAAATGCAAAAACAATAGGATTTTAGATTGGAAAAGAAAAAAGTAAAGAATCTACAGATAAAATAAATGAAACAAATAGTAATGATAATAATATAAAATATGATATAGATAAAAAAAATAATAATGAAAATACAAATAATGTTATAAAATATATTATAGAAATATTAGTTGTTATTGGATTAATTTTAATTGCTTATTATATAGGTGTAACTGTTAGGGAAAGAAGAAGAAAAAGGGCAAATGAATTAAAAGATGATAATTATGAATATTTACCTGAAAAAAATAAAAATATCAAAGAGGAATCAAAAAATACAAAAAAACAGCAGTTTGTTGAATTAAATAGTAGATTGGGATTTTAAATATTTATTTAATTCATATTATATAAAAAAATATATATATAATAAAATTATAAAAATAATAATATTAGAATACTATATATTTTTAAAAAATATAATTTATAATAAAAATTTTTTTTTTTTATTTATATAAATTTATAATATGGGGATTGGGGATTGGGGATTGGGGATTG
>JAJJLS010000109.1:0-11189 GCA_023783355.1 Polyplastron multivesiculatum
AATCCCCAATCCCCAATCCCCAATCCCCAATCCCCAAAAATTTAACTATTCATTTAATTTTAAATAATAATTTATATTTTTATAAGATTTTTAATTTATACAATAAATAATTTTTTGTTTATAAAGATAAATTAAAAATATAATCATAAAATTCTGCTTAAAAAATGAAGTTTGGACAGCAATTAGAGTTATATAAAATACCCGAATTTTCTGAATATTATTTAGACTATATTGGAATAAAAATAGTATTAAAGTTTCTAGATATAAGGACTTTGAAAAAAAAAACATTAAAAAAAATTAAAAAAATAAAGGCAAAATTAAGAAAACGATCTTCTCAAATAGATTTTAAATCTATAGAAATAGAAAATAATGAAATAAATACAAATTCAAATCAAATTCAAATTGATGCAAAAGATGAAAATTTACTTGTTCCAGAAACACAAAAACTTCAAAAACCAAATTCAATTAATTTGAAAACACAAAAAATAATGGAAGCAGAAGATTTATCTGAATATTCAAATGAGGAAAAACTTTCAAGATTTTTAAAAATATATAAAAGTAAAATAGGTGCAGTAAATGAATTTTTTTTGAAAAAACTTGAAGAATTTATTCAAAATTTAGATAAATTAAAAGAAAAAATCGATGCAAAAAATCAAGCATTATCTAAAGATAAAATAAATGTAAAAAAAGCAACACATCAATTAAATTCAGAAAGAGATGAAATGGGATATGCAGTAAGTTGGAAGAGAGCATTATCTGCTTTGTATAATGAAACATCATGGCTACATAGTTATCATTCAATTAATATGTTAGCTATTAAAAAAATACAAAAAAAAATCAAAAAAATTTTTGAATTAAATGGAATAAAAGGAATTGAGGGTTCATTAAAAAATGTTGATAATGAATTTCCATTTTTTAATGAATCACTTAATAAATTAGTTGAATTAAGAAGAAGTATTAAAAAGTATTATGCTTCAGAATTCACTTACTCAGACTTAGATAAAGCTTCAAGCGAATTAGAAAGTAGACTTCAAGGTGCTGGGAAAATTAAACATACTAGATTAATTTATTTCTATTTTGGAGTTATAGCTACATGCTTTTTATTTTTTATATTATTAAATCTAATAGAACCAGAAAATACTCCCTCTATATCCACTTTTTTCCCAGCTTTTAATTTTGGCTTAGCTGTAATAGTGGCAATGATAGGTATTGGTATCGTAGTTTCTATTTTACAAAAATATAGGATTAATTATATTTATATCTTAGAAATTGAATTGAAGACAAGACTTGGCCCTCAAGAATTATTTCAAAATTCCTTTATGATGCTAGCTGTTTGGATGGTAATATTACTATTAATGAAATTAAGTATTAGCTTCAATTTATTTGGAGGACACTATGCATTATATGCCTTAATATTAAATGGACTTTTAGTTATATTTCTTTTTTTACCATTTCATATTATGTATTATAGATTCAGAAAAGATATTGTTAAAGTTTTTATTCGAGACTTATTCCCAATAGGTAAAAATACAGTTAGATTTAAGGATTTTTTATTAGCTGATATTTTAACAAGCTTAAATAAACCTTTATGTTCATTATTATTAGGATATTGCCTAATGTTATGTACTGATTGTGAAGCAACCAATAAAAGAAGTAGTGACTGTAATAGAGATACTATACCTTGTTTAATAGCTTTGTTATATCCTTTTTGGATTCGTTTCACTCAATGTCTCAACAGATATTATTATACAAGACAAGAATGGCCACATCTAGCGGGTGCTTTTAAATCTCTTGGAGGATTCGGTAATACTCTTTGCTCGTGGTTATATTCTAAATATAAAACTGATGCATTTTTATATACTCATATATTTGTTGCAATTTTTATACAATGCGTTATGTTATGGTGGGATGTATATGTTGATTGGGGCTTAGCAAGAAAATCGAAAAATTTTTTTTTAAGAGATAAACTTGTTTATCCAAAAGGATGGTATTATTTTGCAATAGTTACTGATGTTATTGTAAGATTTAGTTGGACTTGGAATTTTATTAAAATTAATAAACAATATGATGAATGGAAAAATTTATTTATGACATTGCTTGAAGAATATAGAAAAATTCAATGGTGCGTTTTTAGATTTGAAAATGAAAATATTACTAATCCTGAAAATTATAGAACTATTCTTGCTATTCCTGAACTACCTTTAGATTAAAATTGTATTTTATATATTAAATAAAATAGTTATTATTACAAGCTAAATATATAAAATAATAGTTCTTCATCTTTAATTATATGGTTAATTAATTATTTAATTATTAAATTAATTTAATTTAATTATTATCAAAAAATTATTATTTAATAATATTTATAAATAAATATATTATTTAATTATTTAAAATAAATTAAAATTATAAAATAAATTATATATTTATTAAAAATATTAAATTTTTAATAAAAAAAAATTAAAACCAAAAAATCTAAGAAAACCAAAATATAAGTTCAAAATATAAACAAAAAATAACAATACATATTATTTATTTTTAAAGAAAAAAATACATCAGAAAGTAATATAACTAAGAATGGATAATAAGCCCCACAGATTTAGCCTTGGTAGAATATATAGAAAAAAATATAGAAGAAAATGGGAATTGGTTTTATAGGGCAATTAGTTATTATTTTAGAGAAATTGAAGAAAATAATCTTGAATATAAAATATTAGATATACTAATAAATAAATTACAAACTGTTATTATTGATTTCATAGTAAATATAGAAGATATAAATTACCAAATAAATTTAAAAATTGATAAATAATTGAATTATAAATTATTGGACACAAGATAAAATTTATTATTTAAAAAAAAATTTTTTTTGGATTTTTTATTTTTCATTTTTGAATCTTTTGGTATTCCTGTAATTTCATCACAAGAAACTAATTCAATTCCTTTAACTTTACCATTATTATCTAGATTATCTATAGAACAAGTAAAATCTAAAGCAACCAATTTTTCTTTAGATGCCCCAGTTACTATTTTATTTAGAGTACATTTTCCTTTTTCTTTTGTAAATGAATTATTATAGATATTTATAATAACATCCATAATAATATATTTTCCTTTTTTCATATTTTCTAGGAAGAAAGCTGAAAAAGTGAAAGTTACATTTTTATCTGATGATTTGAAATTGCTCATTTGCCTAAATCCTATTTTTTATCAAATTTCCCTGTCTTTTCTTTTAATTTTCCATTTGTACTTGAAGCTGGTCTTTCTGTGGGTATTTTGTCTAATGTAAATATTTTTTTATATTCATTAAATATTATGGTTTGAGAAATCATTATTTTACTATTTTCAATTGTTTCATATAATATACATTCAGTTTCTACTTTAATTTTTTTCTTAGATTTAGGTCAGTTACAAGTTGAAGTTTGACAACTAACTAAAGTAATATTGAATATAAATTCTTTTTCTATATCATCTGATATTTGCCCAATTATTGTAAATATACCAGATGATATTGAGCCAGTAGTATCAATTGATGTAGCATTAAATTCAAGAATATTCACTTCTTTTTGAGCTTTTTCCATCTTTCCTATATTAATTAATTCATCAACGTTTTTAGGGTTACATAATATCCGATCATTTGGAATACTTGAGATTTTTTCAGAATTTTTAATTTCAAGGCCTATACACTCAATATTTTTTTTTAATTCTACATTTTCCACTTCACAACTTAAAGATACAGGTTCTTGTAATTTTGATTTAGATATAGTTATATCTTCATTAACTTTACATTTTGCATCTTTTTTCTTTGAACCAATTGTTAATAATAAATCAACTTTAACCATAATTTCATCACCTTTCTTTAATGGTTCTGATGCAAATGCGTCTATACAAATTTCACAGTTTTTTTATTTAGATCAAATTCAAAACTATTTGTTTGTCTGAAAAATATATCATTATTATATTTTTTATTTAATTGTTTTTCTTTCCTGTTTTTAACTTTTACTTTTTTTTCTGTACATATTTTATTAATTCTAATTATTTCTTCAAATGCATCTAAAACTATAAATATTTTCTTATCTTTTAATTCTTCTTGTAATATACATTAAATTTTAATTTCATTTTCATCCTCAGTAATTTCAGGTATTACACATTTAACTTTTTCTCCTGATATTAATTTAATTTCAAATTCATATTCTTCTTCTAATTTAAATTCTGAAAGAAGTTTACCAAATATAACAAATACTCTATCTGTCAAAGATTTAGATTATACCATTTGATGTTGAATTAATTATAGGAATTATTTTTGGTTTATTTTTATTAAATTCTATTTTTAAATCTTTAATTTCTCCATTTTCAATCAATTCATCTACTATAGCAGGATTAAGAAGTTCTGGTTCAGTTGGAATATTTGTAATATTATTAGATTTAACAATTTCAAAGCCAACATATTTGTCTGCTTCATTAACATTTTCAATTTTACAATTAAAATCAACTTGTAGTAGTTTTCCATCCTTAGGTTTTACATTTTCTTTTGAAGTACAGATTGCTTCTTCTTCTATTAATTGAACTCCTTCAATTAAATTAACTATCATTTTAATAGCTTTGTCTTTATTTAATTCTTCAGAAGAAAATCCAGCAAAGAAGAAAGTAATTAAATCATTTTCAGCTATTATTTCATTTAAATAATTAAATTTATTTAAATAATTTAATTTATTTTAATTAACAAAAAAAGATTTTAAATAATATTATAAAGTCAAAATTAATTATTTTAAAAAGTAATTAGACAAATATATATATTATATTAAAAAAATATATTGTATATAAAACTAAAAAAGGAATGCATAACGAAGAGACAATTGATAATAAATATATAATAAAGGAAAAAAAAGGAGAAGGAGCTTCAGGAATTGTCTTCCTAGTAGAAGAACCAAAATATAAAACAATATATGCTTCCAAAGTTTTTATAAAACATAAATATTTATTCGACAAAGAAATTAAAATTTTAAATCATTTAAAAAGTTATAACAATCCTTATATTGCAAATATTATTGATAGTGGTAAAGGGCCAATTATTAGAGCTAATAAACCAACTGACACAAGTGAATATATAGTTTTAGAATATGCTCCAAAAGGTGAAATGTTCAAATATATATATTGCACTAAGCGCGGTTTAGGAGAAAAATATGGCAAAGTGATTTTTAGAAAAATATTAAAAGGAGTTCAAGCCTGTCATAATGCAAAAATTTGTCATAGAGATTTAAAAATGCAAAATATTTTATTTGATGAACAATTTAATCCAAAAATTTGTGATTTCGGCTTTGCCGCTTTTAATGAAATTGATTTAAAAGATTTTTTAGGTACAAAAGGATATGTTGCTCCAGAAATTTTACTCCATCGTCCTTATGATGGTTTTAAAGCTGATATTTTTAGTTTAGGAGTTGTATTGTTTAATTTAGTTACTTGCAAAATTGGTTTTAAAAGGGCTGATAAATATGACCCTTATTATAGACTAATTATGACTAAACATTATGGACAATATTGGAATATGGTAAGAAGTCAAATACCAGAAATTTCTGATGAATTAAAAAAATTATATTATAAAATGGTTTCTTTTAAATCACAAGATAGACCATCAATAGAAGATATTTTAAATGATGATTGGTTCCAAGAAATAAGAGATTTAAATAATGAACAATTAACTCAGTTAGAAAATGAAATTAGAGAAGAACTCCTAAAAAGAGAAAAAACAGTACAAGAGGGATTAAAAGAAGAAATGGCTACAGAAGGTCAAAGTTATAGTAGTAATATTAATATGAGTGGTAATAGATGTGGAGATGATGAAAAGGAATATTTTGATTTAAGTTTAACACCTAAATTAGGTCAAACTGGAATTGGAATGAATAATTATATAAAAATAAAAGGGAAATTAAATCCAGCCCAATTTATGAATTCCCTTGCTAATAAATTGGAAAATGAATTTGGTGATAATTGTAATATTGATCCAGCAGAAAAAGCCCTCAAATTTGATATTTTATTTGAAGAAGAAAAAGAAGAAGAGGAAGAAATACCTAAAGAATTAGAAGAAGAATTAGCTAAATTAGGTCTTGAAGATGTTGAAGAAAATGATGATGATTTACTAAAAAAAGATTCTATTATACAAGTTAAGCTATTTGAATCTATTAATGGTGGACATCTATTGAGATTTGTGAAAAAATCTGGAGAACTTGAAGATTATTATAAAAATTTAAAAAAAATTATGTCTTTGACTAAAGAGATCCTTTAGATAATTATTAATTATCTTTATTAATTAAACTAATACATTCATTTGATAGTATTTATCATTAATTTATTAAAAATAGATTAAACATTATTCAATAAAATATATTTCTTTTTTGAATATATTAAAATATATTTTTTAATATAATTATAATAATTTTTAAATTTATTATTAATTATTTTTTCTTAATAAATATTTATAAATTTTTTTTTAAATTATAATAATTTAATAAATAAAAGATTTGGGGATTGGAGATTGGGTCCAATCCCCATATATTTATCAAAATAACCATTTGAATTAAAATAGGCTTTTTAAATTAAATATATAATTTTTTTTAAAAAATTGTCTCTAAAATTATTAAATTTCAAAATTGACTATAAATTAAAACTTCTTATATTTTTTTTAAAATGGGATGTTCAAACCATAAGAGTATAGAAACAAAAGATAAAGATAAAAAAAAACAACAAGAAAAAGAAGATCATATAGAGAATGAAATTGAAATAAATAAGGAAAATGAGATAAAAGAACAACAATTAAAAGATGGACAATTAACAGAAATGAAAGTAAAGGAGAGAGAAAGAAAAGAATACGAAAGATTGGAAAAAGAACGAATAGAAAAAGAGAGACAAGAACAAGAAAGATTAGAACAAGAAATAATAGAAAAAGAAAGACAAGAACAAGAATTAATAGAAAAAGAAAGACAAGAACAAGAATTAATAGAAAAAGAAAGACAAGAACAAGAACGAATAGAAAAAGAAAGACAAGAACAAGAACGAATAGAAAAAGAAAGAGAAGAGAAAGAAAGAATGGAGCAAGAAAGATTGGAAAAAGAAAGGAAAGAAAAAGAAAGAATAGAAAAAGAAAGAATAGAAAAAGAGAAAGAAGAACAAGAAAGAATAGAAAAAGAAAGACTTGAAAAAGAACAAAAAGAGAAAGAAAGAGAAGAGAAAGAGAGAAAAGAAAAAAAATTAAAAGAACAAAAAAAAGAACAAGATATTGATGAGAAAACAGGAAAACAAATACAATATTACAAAACTATAGAATTTCCAGATGATCCAGGACATTATCTTGAATTTACTTTGCAAACAAAAAAAAAAAATATATTCATTCCAACTCAAGCAAATTTAGAAAGATTTAGAAGAGATGTATTAAAAAGACATAATTATTATAGGCAATATCATCAAGTTGATCCATTGATTTTAACTAAAAAATTAAATGACTTCGCACAAAATTACGCTGAAACTTTGGCCAAAAAAAATAAAATGGAAGGCTCTTCATTTGAGGAAAGGAAAGAGATTTTAGGTGGTGCAGCTGGAGAAACTTTATACCATACTAGAACATTGGGAAAGAAAGCTATAGTTATGACTGGACCAAAAGTAGTAGATTATTGGTATGAGGCAATTGAATATTATAATTTTGAAAAAACAGATAATATAGATGGTAGAGCCGCTAATTTTACACAAATAGTATGGAAAGGAAGTACTGAATTAGGAGTAGGGATAGTAGGTTCAAGTCATAATAATATATTTGTAGTTGCTAATTATCAACCAGATGGAAATTGCTTATGTTTTTTTCCATCAAATGTTTTTCCTGTAAAATTAAATGAAGAAATGGAAGAACAAAAGAAAAAAGAAAAAGAAAAAGAGGAAGAAAAAAAAAGGGAATATGAAAAAATGATAAAAGAAGAAGAAGAAAGAATAAAAAAGGAAAATGAAAAAAAGGAACAAGAAAAAAAAGAATTAGATAAAATAGAACAAGAAAAAAAAGAATTAGATGAAAAAGAAATTTTAAACGATGAAAAATCTGGAAAAAAAATAAAAAGCTTTAATAGTAAATTTCCAGCTGATCCAGGGCATTATCTTGGTATTTATTTAAAAACAAAAAAAAATAAAGTATTTGTTCCTACTCCAGAAGATTTAGAAAGATTTAGAAGAGATGGATTAAAAAGGCATAATTATTATAGACAATATCATCAAGTTGGCCCATTGTTTTTAACTGAAAAACTTAATGATTATGCCCAATATTATGCTGAAACTTTGGCAGAAAAAAATGTAATGCAACATTCTTCAGAAAAAGCCACAGATCAAATTTATGGCGATTGGGCTGGAGAAAATCTATATAATTATTGGAAAAGTGAATCAAATTTTACTGTAACGGGAGCGGATGGAGTAGATAGATGGTATGAGGAAATTAAAGATTATGATTTTAAAAAAGGTGATACTAAAAATGGAAGAGACATAGGCCATTTTACACAGCTTGTGTGGAAAGGAACTAATAGAGTAGGAATGGGAGTTGCAATGAACAGTAGTAATAATGTTTTTGTGGTTGCTAATTATTATTACGGAGGAAATATTGATGGCTATTTTAAAACTAATGTTCTTCCTGCTAAAGTAAAAAAATGATTAAATTTATTAAATTTATTAGCTTAAATATATTAATATATAAATAATTGTTTTTAAGTTAACATGAATATAAAAATATATTATAAATTTTAAATCTGGATTGAGCCCAATCCCCAAAACCCAAAAAATGACTAAATTTTTATTCCAATACAATATGAATATTCTTCAGATAAACAAGGAAATACCTAAAATCTCTTAATTATGATAAAACAAAAAAGGAATCAAATAATTATAATAATAATAAAAAAGAAGAATATCAAAAATTCGAAGAAGATGAAGATTCAGAAAATGAAAATAAGGGAGATAAGAAAGGAAAAGAAAATAAAAATAAATCTAATCAGTAAAATTATAATATTTTTGGAGAAGAAAGAAATCCACCTGATGATGAACAAATAAGTGAACCTATTTTTAAAGAATTGAAGTATCAGATATTGAAGTTGAGGAAGAAGAAGATTTGGAAGATATGAGAAAAATAATCAAGTATTAGCAAAAAAAGAATCTCCAGTGGAAAATAATTTACAATTTACTGGATATATTTAACTTAAGTTAAATCTTCTATAGACATGATTACAATAGGAGAAAAAGTTTATGAATTAAAAAAAATAAATAATTCAAAGGAAGATACAGATTTATCTCCACTTAGTACCTATCAAAAAGATAAAGAAATAAAAGTTCAATTATTAAAAGATTTTAATATGACTGTCCAATATAATCAATTTTAACAAAAGGTAATTCATCTCTAGAAGATTATCTATCTGTTGATCAAAAAAATGAAGTTCCTACAGCTATGATTATAGATAATAGAGATTATAAAACAAATTGCTCAATTATTTTAGGAATAAATAAATCTACATTAATTAAAATTCCAATATGTAATAAACCATCTCAAGATTGTCAAGGAATGATGATAAAAACTGAAGAAAATTGAAAATTTTCAATTGATTGTTTTGATAATTATTTAATTATGGGGAATAATAATGAATGTATACAAATTTTAGAAGACCAAAAAATAATAGATAAAATAAAAGATATAAAAAATGAAATAATACAAATAAAAATTTTGAAAATAAAATAACTGAAAAAAAAAAATTGAATTTATTTATAGCGATTCAAATGAGATTGTAAATTATGTAAAAAGAGCAAAAACTTTTCTTATATCAAAAAATATTAATGAACAAATTTTATCTTGTAAAAGAATTTCCTGTATATAAAATATATTTATTTAGTAAAGAAAAAGATTTAAAATTAATAAGGAAAAAAAGCATATTAATAGCTTTTGCATCTTTAAAAAATGTTTCATTATATAAAAAAAGACCAAAAATTGAGAATCAAACAATAGCAATAATAGAAATACCTTATTGTAATGTAGATTTTTGCTTTTGATAGTGATTTTGGTTATGGATTTCCTCCAATATCTGTATTGCATACTTTAAAAGAAAAAGAAAAAAAGGATAAATATCTTTTATTGAAAATGCTCTTATTGAAGAAGGAAAATAAGAATTAATATTAATATTATTTTTTTCATTTAGACTTTTCTCTTTTTCTTTATTCAAATTTATATTAAATCTATTTATATTTTTGATATATATTTCTTATATATTCAATTCTTCTAAAATTATATTAGATATATTATTAACAGGAGGATCACTTACTTTGAATGATAATACATTTATTAAGTCAATTAATTTATGATTAATTTTAGGATTAATTAAAGAATTAATTAATTAATTATATTTAATTTTTTTAGAATATCTTTGAATAAAATACATGTTTTTTCTATATAATTATTATATTTATTTAATTTATTTAAAGTTTCCGCGGCATATAACCGATTATCCTCAAAATCTATTTTTTGTTTCCATTGTTCTAATGGTAATTTTGCTCTACAATTTGGACAACTTAAATTTTCATTTTGTGCTTTTCTATTCTTATCCCATTTTTCTAAACATTTATTATGAAATATTTTTTGACATATATAACAAAAAAGAGGCTTTTCATCTTTAATATTTTCATCACATATAAAACAATTAAATTTATCATCTAAAATTTCTTTTTCTTTGTCAGATAATTTATTATAATTTTCTGAATAAATTGATGAATTTAGACTATCTTTTTGGCTTTGACTTATAAATAATATATTTTTTGATAATTTATATTTTTCATCATTATTTATAATAATTTGTTTATTATTTGAATGATAAGAAAAAATATAAAAATTTTTTGGTAATTGTTTAATTTTTGTTTTAATTGCAATTAATAATTGTTGATATGTTATGGGTTTTTTTATCGCTATTTCTTCAATTATATTACTTGAATTATCGAGTAAAAATATACAAATATTATTAGACATTTTAAAATATTAATTAAATAACAGCACAATATAAAATTTTATCTAATTAATTTTTATTTCCAAAAATTCTTTTTAATTTTTTAAATGTAAAAAAATTTTTTAATAATTTAATAAAGTAATGGGGATTGGGGATTGGGGATTGGGGATTGGGGATTGGGGA
>JAJJLS010000110.1:0-11122 GCA_023783355.1 Polyplastron multivesiculatum
CCCAATCCCCAATCCCCAATCCCCAAAAAAATTTATTTTTAATTTTAAATTATATTTATATATAAATATATTAAATAATAAATTTAAAATACAATAAATAATAAATTTAATAAAAATCATTAATTATTATAAAATAATTAAAATTTAAATCTTTATAATAATAAAAATGATTAAATATATATAATATAATATTATATTATAATTATTAATTCATCATATTTATCCAAATAATTTTAATTAAATCAATTTAAAATTGGAGATGGTTCTAAAGCCATTAAAAATAATTATATTTTTAAGTTGCCTTTTTTCTTTTATTATATCAGATGCTTCTGTTTTTGATAAAAAAGTAGTTTCATATAAAAAATTTCCTCAAATAAATGACAATAATGTTTCTTATAATATAAAATTCTCAAATATTAAAACTTTAAAAAAATATTTACATATATCAGTGAAAAGTATGTCTAAAAAAAATCAAATAGTTTCCCTTTCAACATCAGATGAAAATTGTTTAATTGATAGACAATCATTAGGAATGCAACCAAATGGACTTATTCATTTATTTTTTATATCTAATCGAATTAAAAATAATAAATTATATTTATGTATACATTGTCAAAGCGAAGACACTTGTAAACATGAAACTAAAATAGTTGATGAAGATACATGCGAATTATCCATAGGGGAACAATACAGTTACTATATTGGTGATCAAGCTTCAGAAAGTATGACTTTTAAATTTAAAACAGAAATGAATAATTCTTTAAATAGTTCAGTTGATGCTCTTACTTTATTTAATTTTTGGGCAAAAGGAGAATATATCAAATCAACAAAATTATATGATAAGAAGGATTATTTAGAGGGAAAATCATTTAATAAAGGAAAAATATATAAAACTCAATATAATAATAAAACTGAATATGAGTTAACAGTTCAATCTAAAGTAGGAGATTATGTTACAATAGGAAGTTTATATGTAGATAAACAAGAATCTAATCAACTAACAATTAATGGTTTAGAAGTAATGCTTTTATTAGATTCAGATTTTAGTGAGGTTTGTTTTCCAATTGAACCATCAAATGAATTAATAAAAGCTTCAATTAGTGGTCAAATTTATACAAAAAAAGCTATATTTTATTTAAAAGCTAAAGAAAAAATTGAAGGAACTGAAACACAAATTACAAATGGTGTTTTATCTAAAGTTCTTATTATTTCTGAAGAACAATATTCAATTTGTATGAAGCATCATGAATATAAAAATACAAATTTTAGTACTATTCTTTCTCTTCAATTAACCTCACATGAATATAATAATTATAACCAATTTATATATGCTCCTCAAATTTCAGGTATTATTTATGAACATATTCTTTTTAAAAATCAAATAGCCTTATTCCATGGTACAAAACCAAAAAGTGATGCTACAGAAATAAATTATAATATGAAAGCAATAAAAGGATTCCCAGATATGCTCTTTTCTCATCTTTGTGATGATTTTCCTCTTTGTAATTATGAAGTAATAGACTTGTCAAATCTAGATGATCCTAGTCATACTAATAGAATGACTTTATATAGTTTTTATTTAGATAAGAAAAATAGACAATTTTCTCCCATATCTGGTTATCAACCTTTATTAGTTGTAAATTGTGTAGATGCATCGGCTTATGAAAATTCTGAAATTTGCCGTTTTCAAACTTCAATTTATAGTAATAAAGATCCTTTATATCTTGTAGAAGGGGAATCTTATAGTCAATTTTTATTAAAAGGTGAAAAAGATTTATATGCTATTGATATTGAACAAGAAGAAGATTTAGAAAAATTTTATTTAGACTTAATGATATTTAGTGGTGATGTTTATTTTGATATAGATTCATCAATAGAAGCACATAAATATTTCTTATCAAATAAAATATTTTATAGTATTCATGTAAAAGATTATGATAAAAAAATAGAATTCAGTGTTACTGCTAGCAAAAATTCTTTTTATTTAATACAATATCAATTAGTCCATAAAACTAAAGAAGATTCAGATAAGACCAATACAGTAGAATCTGGAGTTAATTTCCTTGAATCATTATACATTGGAGAAGAAACTTCTTTATATAAATATATAGATCTTCTAAATTTCAAAACTGAATCAAATATTCCTTATTTAGCAAACTTTTATTCTCAAAACTGCAAATTTATAGTTTCTAGTAAAAAAGAAGATATTGATAGTGTATATAAGTATATTTCCTTGTTTGATAATTATGGTCAAATTATAATTGATGAAGATGATGATCTTTATAGACAACCTAAATTTAGGTTTATGATTAATATAACTGGGGATGATTCTTCAGATTTCAACAAAAAATTATGTATGCTTTATGTTACAGGATTAGAATTATCAAATACAAATATAGGAACAGAAAGAAGTATTTCTGTTAGTGAAGGAGTTCCACAGTTTTATATTTTTACTGAAAAATATCCAGTTATAAAATATTCCTATCATGTTAGCGAAGTAAGTAATACTCTTGTCGCTCAATTTAATTTAATTGATAAGGCTCCATATAAAGTTACAATTAGTTTCGGAAATTATAATAAAGAAACAACAATTTATAGAAATACTCAATTGTTTGTTTATTCAAGTGATTTGAGATCTAATTGTAAGTATAAAGACGAAGTTTGCACTGTTAATTTTAATATAGAATTAGAAAAAAAAATTAGAGAAAGAAAACTTGAAACTACTATATATCAAATAAATGGTGCGCCTACCTATTTAGAAAAAAATGTTGTAAAACAAGATATCTTAATTGGTTCTGTAAGAAAATATTATTTTATGGATATTGGAAAAGATGAAACAGGAGATATAACAATTGATTATAAAAGAGGAAGTGGTTATATTAATGCAAAAGTTGTAAAAAAGCAGTTAGATGAAATTCAAGAATATCCAGAATGGAGAGGAATATACCAGTTTCCAAAATCAAGAGATGAATCTTTACTATATGAAACTTATCTTAAAAAAATAGTTATATCAAGTGATGATACTAAAGATTGTGATGATGGATGCTATATCTTAATAACTGTTATTAATTCAGTATATAGAGAAGGTGAAGAATTTGATGAAAAAGCAGAAATAATTCCTTATAGAATTACTTTAACACCAAGAATAATTCCAAAAGATTCTTATTATCCTGAAATACAAAATCCAATACCAAAAGTTAAAATACTTGCAAATGAATTTGTTATTGGGGATGTTTTTTCATCTAAAGATAAGATATATAATTTCTATAAAATTAATTTACCATTTGATTCTGAATATTTAGTAATTGATTGTCAAGCTGATAAACCTTCTTTATTTATAAATGTAGGAAATGATAGACCAGGCCTTAAAGAAGGTGAGCATGATTTTAAATTTGAATCTGTTGATCATGATACAGTTTTTAAATTAACAAAAACACAAATTATTGATAAAGCCAAAGAAAAAGGAATAACAATACCTACTGAAAATAGTATGAGAAATATTGATTTAACACTTGGAGTATGGACAAATCAAATAGATACTTTATATACCTCTGTTTATGCATTTAAATTATTTATGCCTCCATCATATATTGAATATGAGGGTGCAAATCCACTGGCTGTTGAATTAATTCATATAAGAAGTGATCAAAAAGTACAATGTGATCCTGTTCAAGTTGGAAATATTTATACATGCCTATTTGCTGTAATCTTTGATGGAAGTGATTCAAATAGTAGTCTTGTTGTCTATCCAAAAGCTCAAGATGAAAATATAGATATTAGATTTTATGGAGTAATGGTAGATGCTGAAGAAATTGAAAGAAATAATATAGAATATATTTCAGAAAATTTGGCAATTATTGAAGGAGAATATTCTACAAATAAAGGAGTTAAATTTGTATTTGAAGAAAAAATAGATAAATCGAAATGTTTTTTATTTGTAGTTGATACAGATAAATATACAATTATAGAAGTATTGTCATCAACTTATACTTATACTGAGGAACAAACAATTATCCCTAATCCAAGTACGGCCCAAATCTTTGCAATTGGAAGCACAAAAGTTAAATTTAATTTCGAAACTTCCCAAGATTTATTAATAAATTTAGTATGTGTTTCTGGAAGTGGAATGTTAAATTGGGAAACTGAAAGAGAAAAGGATATTTATTATTATTTATACGGATATGAAGATAGATTAACTTTGACTTCAGGAACTGATAATACAGAAGATAAATTATCAAGTTTGTTAGTGCAATCAACAACAATTTCTTGGTTCGATGAAAACCTTTCAGGATTTGTTTTTTATGTTACATTTTATCCAAGAAATTCAGAATATAATATTGATCAAATTAAAGCTGGAAGATCTATTGAATTTAATTATAGGCAAGTTAAATTCCCTTTAAATTTCTATACAAGATTAACTGATAAAGATATTGATATTAGCTTTAATTTTTATAATTTTTATATGAACAATAAAGATATATTAACATATGATAAGCCAATGTTAGAAATATGGGGACAAGTTTTAAGGGAAACAGAAGCTTTAGAATCTAGATTAGACAAATCTTTAAAACCAGACAAAAATAAACCTAATACTGTATTTGGAGTGTTTGATGGTGCATTTGGATTATTATATTTAAGTTCTGAAAGTATTAAGAAATTTAATATTGAAGATGAAGAAAAACCAACATTGTTTTTCAGTGTTGAAACAGTAAAAGGAATACCTTTCAATTTTAATGGTGCTAGTGTTGAAATAAGTGTATTAGGAGAGCAAGGAGAAAAAGAGGCTAACTTATTTATTCCAGAACATGTATATCTTAATGGTAAAATAACAAATAAAACTCCAAAATATAAATATAAATTAAGAACAAATCCATCAAATCCTTATATGCATATTGAATTTTCGTCAAATAATAAATTAATTGAATATGTTATTGGATTTGATGAAAATATTGAAAGTAATTCAACTAGAATAACAGCTGTTGGAAATTATAATCTAAATGGGAAAAAAATAATGACTTTCCAGGTCCCTGAATCTGTTTTATCATCAAATAATGTATTATATATGATTGTCTTTTATAAAGGAGGAATTGTTTTAGATTCCAGGCTAGGTAATTTTGTTTTTCAATATATGAATACAAAAGAAAAAGAGAATTCTTTTTCTTTTGGACCGAAAAATACTAAAATTGAATATGAAATAACGGGAAATAATAATGGCAAAAAAAGTTATAAAATTTCAATTTCTCCAGCTGAGGCTATTGAGGCGAATTATTATATAAAAGCAATTTATAAAGATACTCAAATAAATGAAGAAGTTAAAGATACAATTGCAATATCTGAATCAAAAGGTAGATATTGACAAATAAATAATCCTGAATTAAATGATAATCAGAAACTCAGTATAGATCTTCTTAATGTAGAAAAAGAAATATCATATATTAAAGTTTTAGGAAAAGTAGATTTTGAGGGTACAAAAGATTATTACTTATATCAGCCATTAGATTTAAATGGAAATACTCCTGACCAAGAATCAATAGATATTAAACCATCAAATAAAATAATTGAACTTAATTATGACACTCAAAAAGTAAAATTAACTGGCAATGCTACTAATGTATATAAAATTCAAAATTATAAAATTAATTTTAATGATAAAAAAAATATTCCAAATTATATAAAAGTTGAAGCAATATCAAAAAGTGAAAGAAATCAAATTTTATATTTTTCCCCATCTAGTTCAGATTGTAAGACAAATAGAAAGCAAATAGGTCAAGCTGGAAAAGGTAGTACTGTTAATATGTGGATAAAAAAAGAACAATTAGAAAATAAAGATTATCTTTATATTACAGTAGAATGCCAAGTTAAAAAAAATGATAGATGTAGTTATGATATTGAATTTACAGGATATAATATCCCTGTAATTGAATCTGCCATTTTTGTTCATAATTATTATGTAAGTGAAAAAAATGAACAAATGAGATTTAAAATAATTAATAATGTGAAATCAAGTACTTCAGAAGATATAATAACTTTATATGCAAATGGAGGACAAAAAATAAAATTATCTCTAACTAATTGTAAAGAGGGATGTGATCAAATAGATTTCAAAACTGGAGCTGCAATAATCACTAAGATAGAAAAATATAGCCATTTTGAACTAACAATTAATGCCCAAAAAGGAGATTTTATTTCATTTGGGAGTAAGATAACTGGAGCTGGTGGAAAATCATTTGAAAATACTTTAGTGCCAAATGAATATCAATTCACAGGATATTTAAAAAAAACGTTATTAGAGCAAGAATGCTATTCTTTCCCTAATTTTGATAGCTCTGATACATATTATTTGTCAGGTATTTTTTATAATAGAATAGCAGAAATAAGTTTTAAAGATAATAATTATAATGATCTGGAGGATGGCTGTTATATAGCTAATGAAGGATTTTATTCATATATACATAATAAAAATAATGATAAAAGAAAATATATATGTATTGGATTTCCAAAATCAACTGATTATACAATTAATGATATTCCTTATTCTTTACAATTAACACAACCAACTAAAGATGAACGTTTATTAAATATATATGCTCCTCAAATAAGGGGTGTAATTTATCCAAGAATTACTCCAAAAGGAAGTGTTGTATTCTTCAATGGTGCAAACTTAAATTCAGATTCACAACATATAATATATAATATGATGGTCACAGAAGGTTTACCCAAAATGTATATGTATAAATGCAATAGTTATCCAGTTTGTGAATTTGATTATAATAGTCTTGACTACAATGAAAATATTATTAAACTTAATGAAATAAATCATATAACAAATTGGTATAATGATAAAGAAGAAAGAAATAATTCTCCAATTGATGCTGAACAATATATAATGGTAGTAAAATGTGAAGATTTAAATGATCCTGCAACTGAAATTTGTCAATTCCAAACTTCAATATTTGGAAAAGATGATAATATATTTTTAATAGAAGGACAACCATTTTCTCAATATATACCAAAAGGAGATAAAGATAAATTTACTATTGATTTTGATTATGACAGAAGAATTACAAAAATACATTTAGATACTCTAGTTGTTAATGGAGATGTTACTTTTACTTTAAGAGATGAAACAGGTAATGAAATAGATGCTAATAAATATTATTTAGCAAATAAAATATTCTATAGTGTTAGTAAGAGTAAAAATAAAGGGTTAACTAGAATAATAGTAGATATAGAAGCTAAACTTAATTCATATTATCTTATGGAATATAACTTAGTAAGAGGTGATAAAACTGAATCAGTAAATGATATTTATGATGGAATTAATAATTTAATACCAATTGATCAAATTAATGAAGAAAATGATAAAATAATAAATATCCATAATGTTAGATCTCTATCAGATTCTAAATATCTAACAAGCTTTTACTCATTAAATTGTGAATTTGACATTGAAAGAATAAATATTAATGGAGAATTTATTCCATTAATAACATATGGAAATTATGGTCAAGATATTATTGACCAAGATTCTGGAATTAGCAAAACTATACATACCTATCAGGTAAAAATAAAAGAAAAAGATATCTCAAAATACTCTAATAATATGTGTATGTTATATGTAAATGCTCTTCAAATAACAAAAGACAGTAATTCTCCTGCCCAAAAAGATATATTAATTGGAGAAGGGGTACCTCAAAAAACTATTTTCCAAAATGGAGTTAATAAAATAAGATATATATATCCAAATGCAAACCCAGATAAAAATCTTGCAGTTAATTTCAAAGTTATTACTCCTGCAAATTATACATTAAAAATTATTTATAATCATATTGAAGGTTATTCAAGTTCATATTATAGAAGTGATATAATTTATCTAGATAATTTATTAAACTCTGATACTTGTAAAAAAAATGAATTATGTAATGTAATTGTAGAAATAGATGTAGAAGAAGAAAATAATGAAATGAATCCAATTATTGAATTAACTATAACACAAATTGGCAATATTCCATATTATATACCTAAATCAGTTGTTAAACAAAATTATGTAGCTGCAAATTCTTCATTATATTTATTCACAAATCTTGGAAAAAATGACGAAGGTTATATTACAATTGACTTTGCCCGTGGGAGTGGATTAGTTTATGCAAAAGTTGTTCAAATTGATGGAGAGGGTGATAATAATCCAGATTGGAGAAAATATAAATTCCCTAAAACTGAAAGAGAATCTTTACCTTATGATTTTTATAATAAGAAACTACTATTTTCCGATATTGATACTGAGGAATGTGAAAAAGGATGCTATTTATTAATAGCTATTCAATCTTCTGTTAAAAGTGATTTAGATGAACAATATAGATTTTATCAATTTTCTATTTCTGTTGGTTTAATACCAAGTGAATCTTTAAAACAAATAGGACCTTTAATAGAAATAGAGCCAGAGGAATATATTGTAGGCTCTTTATTATTAGAAGAAAAAATAAAATCTGAAGATATGTATGAATTTTATAAAATAACAATACCTTTTAATGCTGATTTTGTTGAATTTGATTTGCAATCTGATGCTGCTGTTTTATTTATAAATATTGGAGACGAAAGACCTAATAAAGATAATTATCATTATAATTATATTTCTAGATCTGATACAGTATTTAGGCTAACTAATGATCAAATTCAAGAATATTTATTGGCAGGTAATTATATTACAAATAGTCATCTAACAATAGGAGTTTATACTGAAGATATGGATTCTTTATTTGGTACTGCTTATTCCTTCAGAGTTCATTTCGTAAATAAAATAAATATATATAAAGTTAGTTCAGATCAAAAAACTTTATGTCTACCAGAAAAATTAGATGATAATGAATATAGATGCTTATTTATGATTATTTATAATAAATTTGATTTTATAAATGATTTAATGGTATATTCTAAATCTCAATCCCCTTCAGCTGAGACATATATGTATGGTAAGTTTTTAGATGATAGTATTTATGATATCTATAATATAGATGAATTAAATAACAATATACCAAATGGAAATGCCCCATATAATACAAAAAAAGAAAAAATTGATTTTATTTTCTTAACCACTGCAGAAGTTCAAAGTCATTTTTTTGTAAGTGTAATATCAAATGAACCTGATATTATTGAATTTATAACTTCAATGAAAACATATGATAATGAAATAAGTCCAAATCCAAGTACAATTCAACTTTTTTCAATTAAAGAAGAAACCATGAAATTAAAATTCTTAACACAAAAAGGTCTATTTATTAATATTGTTTCTCTCTATGGTAACGCTAAATTAAATTTTGAAAGTGAAAAAAATATTTATTATAGACTAAGAGGGAGAGATGATAGATTATCTTTAGCAATTAACTCTTATGAAGGAGAAAATTCAGTATTAGTCATAGAAAATCTAAATTATAAAAAAAAAGAAGAAATTGATATTTCATCTGATGATAAAGTTGATCCTGTACAATCAATTGAAAAACCTGGATTTGCTTTTTATATAGAATATTATTTAAGAACTATTGAAATGAATTTCGACCAAATAAGGTTAGGAAAAACTACAGAAATATCATATAAAAACTCAGATTTTCCTTTATATTATTATTTAAAATTAAATAATTTGGCATATAGTATAAATACTTTCTTTATTTTACATAATTTAGAATATGGAAATGAAAACGAAAATAGTAGATTATTGGAATCGAAAGACTTTTCTATTAAGGGAAGTGTTATAAAGCAAGAAACTATCTATTTAGTTCAAAGATATGAAGAAATAAAACCAAATCTTGAAACGTCTCCTTTTGTTGGTATATATGATCCAGCCATAAATGCATGTCAAATTTATTTCTCTGCTGACAAGCTCAAAGGATTAGATGTAAAAGAAAAAGATCAACCTACTTTATATTTATCATTCGAAAAATTAAATAATTTTTTTATATTTAAAAAAATTAGATTAGAATTAACAGCTTATGAAGAAAATAGAAATGTCCCAGTTACAGAAAAATTATATCAGTATGGAAAAATATATGACAAAAATATTATAAATAGTTATAAATTAAAAGTTGATAATTCAACCGGTGATATGAGAATTCAATTTTCTGCAAATAGTAAAAATGTTAATTTCGCTATAAATGATGATAAAGACAAAAAAACTAATTCAACATATAATTTCACATCAAAAGTTGAAAGAGGTAAAGTATTTGTAACATTTAAAAAACCAGAAAATAAAGAATATATATATCTTAATGTATTTTTAAAAGATGATTCTAAAAATACAGATTATAGATTAAATAATTACGTATTTAAATATATGAATTCAAATTCAAGAGATAACTTTATTGAATATCCAATTTTAAACAATAATCCAAATATAACCAAAATTGTTAATAAAACAGAGGAACATAAATGTGATATAGAAGTTAAATTTAATAGAATTAATAAGGACAATATAAATATAATTTATTCATTAAAAGTTGGAAAAATATGGGAACATAGCTCTGAGGAATTAAATCCTACAATAGCCCTATCCGATATTAATTCGAAAGTAGTTCAATCTCATAATCCAAAAGGAGATGAAATCACAATGAAAATAAATAATATTAAAGATAATTATTCATATTTAGAAATAATTGCTCAAATAATAGATGGTCCTATTATTGAATATGTTGCTTATGAGCCTATTTATAATGATATTACAGCCATTGATGATAATAACAAAGATAATAATAATAAAAATAATTCTAATAAAAGTAATAATACTCAAATGTGGATCATAGTTACTCTTAGCTCTATAATTGGAATTGTTTTAATTGCTTTAATTTCTTTAATTGTTGTAGTCTGTGTTTACCACAGAAAGAATAGAGATCTTTTAAAAAAAAATGTAGAAAAAGTATCATTTGTCGAAGAGGGTATAAAAGAAAATGGAAATGTAAATTTATTATATGACAAAGATGAATTATTATAATTTAAAAAATTAATTTAAATATGAAAATTTAAATATATTTAAATATTTATAAACAGTAATAGAATAATTTATATAAATATTTTTATAGAAAAAAAATAATATAATGGGGATTGGGGATTGGGGATTGGGGATTGGGGATTGGGG
>JAJJLS010000111.1:0-11067 GCA_023783355.1 Polyplastron multivesiculatum
CCCCAATCCCCAATCCCCAATCCCCAAAAGATTTTTATTTTAAAAAAATATAAAATATTTTTATAAAATATATCTAATTATTATTTAAAATTTATTTATTTACGTATTTATCTAAATAAATTTAATTAATACATTTAAAATTGGAGATGGCAATAAAACAAATAAAATTATTTATTTTTTTCGCCTGTCTTATTACTTTTATATTATCAAAAGTTCCAAAATTTGAAAATATACAAATCTCATATTCAGAATTCTCTTTCCCTCAAATAAATTACAATTCTATTTCTTATGAAATACTATTTGAAAATGATTTAAAAAAGTATTTACATTTTTCAGTAAAATCTTTGTCTGACTATACTCAAATAGTTTCTCTTTCAACAACAGACAAAGATTGTTTACATGATAGAAAATTAATAGGAATGCAGCCATATGAACCAATAAATTTATTTTTTTCAACTGAACAAATTCCCAAAAATAAAATATTATATTTGTGCATTCAATGTAAAAATGAAGAAAATTGTGAACATGAAACTACAATAGATAGTGAAGACACATGCCAATTATCAATAGGAGAACAATATAGTTATTATGTGTCTGATAATTATTCTGAAAAACTTACCTTTAAATTTAAATCAGAATCAGAAACAAATAATTCTTTAAGAAGATTAGATTCTCTTGATAGTATAGTTAATTTTTGGGTAAAAGGAGAAAAAATCAAATCAACACAATTAAATAAAAAAGATACAGAAATAGAGGGAAAATCATTTATTAATGGAAAAATATATAAAACTGAATTTGATAGTAATTCAGACTATGATTTAACAGTTGAATCTGAAGTTGGAGATTATGTTACAATTGGAAGTTTATATGTAGATAACCAAAAATCTAACCAACTAAAAATTAATGGTTTAGAAGTAATGCTTTTATTAGACTCAGATTTTAGTGAGGTTTGTTTTCCAATTGAACCATCAAATGAATTAATAAAAGCTTCAATTAGTGGTCAAATTTATACAAAAAAAGCTATATTTTATTTAAAAGGTAAAGAAGAAATAATGAAAGGAACTGAAACAAATATTACAAATGGTATTTTATCTGAAGTTCTTATTATTTCTGAAGAAAAATATTCAATTTGTATGAAGCATCATGAATATAAAAATACAAATTTTAATACTATTCTTTCTCTTCAATTAACCTCACATGAATATAAAAATTATAACCAATTTATTTATGCTCCTCAAATTTCAGGTATTATTTATGAACATATTCTTTTTAAAAATCAAATAGGCTTATTCCGAGGTGCACAACCAAGAAGTGATTCTAAAGAAATAAATTATAATATGAAAGCAATAAATGGATTCCCAGATATGCTCTTTTCTAATCTATGTGAAGATTTTCCTAATTGTAATTATGAAGTAACTGACTTGACAAATCTTGAAGATCCTAGTCATTCTAATAGAATGACTTTATATAGTTTCTATTTAGATGAGGAAAATAGACAATTTTCTCCCATATCTGGTTATCAACCTTTATTTGTCGTAAATTGTGTAGATGCATCTTTTTATGAAGACTCTGAAATTTGTCGTTTTCAAACATCAATTTATACTGATAAAGATCCTTTATATCTTGTAGAAGGGGAAGCTTATAGCCAATTTTTATTGAAAGAAGAAAGAGATTTATATGTTATTGATATAGAACAAGAAGAAGATTTAGAAAAAGTTTATTTAGACTTAATGATATTTAGTGGTGATGTTTATTTTGATATAGATTCATCAATAGACGCACATAAATATTTCTTATCAAATAAAATATTTTATAGTATTCAAGTAAATAAAGGTGATAAAAGAATAGAATTCAGTGTTACTGCTGGTAAAAATTCTTTTTATTTAATACAATATCAATTAGTTCATGGATCGAATGTAGATTCAGATAAGACTAATATATTAGAATCTGGAGTAAATTACCTTGAGTCAATATATGTTGGAGAAGGATCTGCTTTATATAAATATATAGATCTTCTAAATTTCAAAGCATCATCGGATATTCCTTACTTAGTAAGCTTTTATTCTCAAAACTGCAAATTCATAATTTCAAGAAAAAAAGAAAATAGTGAAACTGAATTTGAATATATTTACTTGTATGATAATTATGGCCAAGCTATAATTGATAAAGATGATTATCAATATAAACACTCTAAATTTAGGTTTATGATAGATATAACTGGGGATGAGTCTTCAGATTTCAATAAAAAATTATGTATGCTTTATGTTACAGGATTAGAATTATCAAATACTAATACAGGAACAGAAAGGTCTATTTCAGTTAGTGAAGGAGTTCCACAATTTTATATTTTTTCTGAAAAATATCCAGTTATAAAATATTCCTATCATGTTAGCGATGTAAGTAATACTCTTGTCCTTCAATTTAATTTAGTTGACAAAGCTCCATATAAAGTTACAATAAGTTTTAGAGATTATTTTAAAGAAACTACAATTCATAGAAATATTCAATTATTTGTTTATTCAAGTGAATTGAGTACTCATTGTAAGTATAAAGATGAAGTTTGCACTGTTAATGTTAATATAGAATTAGAAAGAAAAAATAGAGATAGAAGACTTGAAACAACTATATATCAAATAAATGGTGCTCCAATATATTTAGAAAAAAATGTTGTAAAACAAGATATCTTAATTGGTTCTGTAAGAAAATATTATTTTATGGATATTGGAAAAGATGAAACAGGAGATATAACAATTGATTATAAAAGAGGAAGTGGTTATATTAATGCAAAAGTTGTAAAAAAGCAATTAACTGAAGTTCAAGAATATCCAGAATGGAGAGGAATATACCAGTTTCCTAAATCAAAAGAAGAATCTTTACCATATGAAACTTATCTTAAAAAAATAGTTATATCAAATGATGATACTCAAGATTGTGATGATGGATGCTATTTATTAATAACTGTTATTAATTCAGTATATAGAGAAGGAGATGAATTTGATGAAAAAGCAGAAATAATCCCTTATAGAATTACTTTAACACCAACAATAATTCCAAGGGATGCTTATGATCCTCAATCAGAAGATTCTTTACCAAAAGTGAAAATACTTGCAAATGAATTTGTTATTGGAAATGTTTTTTCATCTGAACAAAAAATTTATAATTTCTATACAATAAATTTACCTTATGATTCTGAATATTTAATAATTGATTGGCAAGCTGATAAACCTTCTTTATTTATAAATGTAGGAACTGATAGGCCAGGCCTTAAAGAAGATGAATATGATTATAAACTTGAATCTGTAGATCATGATACAGTTTTTAAATTAACAAAAACACAAATTATTGATAAAGCCATAGAAAAAGAAATAACAATACCTAATGAAAATAGTATGAGATTTATAGATTTAACACTTGGAGTTTGGACAAATCAAATAGATAGTTTATATACCTCAGTTTATGCATTTAAAATATTTATGCCTCCAACATATATTGAAGAGGAAAGTGCAAATCGACTGGCTTTTGAATTAATTCATATAAGAAGTGATCAAAAAATACAATGCGATCCTATTCAAATAGAAGGTATTTATTCATGCATTTTTGCCGTTATTTTTGATGGAAGTGATGCAAATAGTAGCCTTGTTGTTTATCCAAGAGCTCAAAATCCAAATGTCAATATTCATTTTTTTGGAGCAATGGTAGATGCCGAAGAAATTGAAAAAAATAATTTAACTTATATTAGTCAATATACTATGGAACCTAGTGAAGAATATTCTTCAGCAGATGGAAAAAAATATATATATACAGAAAAAATAGATCTATCTAAATGTTTTTTATTGGTAGTCGATTCAGAGAAATATACAATTATAGAAGTAATGTCATCAACTTATACTTATTATGAAGGTCAAATATTTGTTCCTAATCCAAGTACAGCCCAAGTTCTAGCATTAGGTTCAAAACATATTAAATTTAATTTCGAAACTTCTCAAGATTTATTAATAAATATTGTAGGTATTTCTGGAAGTGGATTTTTCAATTGGGAAACAGATAAAGAAAAAAATATTAATTATTTCTTAGATGGATTTGAAGATAGATTAACTTTAACTTCCGGAACTGATATTATAGATAATAAATTATCAAGTTTAGTTGTTCAATCAACTTCATTTTCTTGGCTTGAGGAAAATGATTCAGGATTTATCTTTTATGTTACTTTTTATCCAAGAAATACAGAATATAATATTGATCAAGTTAGAGCAGGAAGATCAATTGAAATCAATTATAGGCAAGTTAAATTCCCATTAAATTTCTATACAAGATTAACTGATCAAGACATTGCAATTAGCTTTGATTTTTATAATTATTATATGGAAAAAGATGATATATTAACATATGATAAGCCAATGTTAGAAATATGGGGAAGAGTTATAAAAGAATCAGAAGCTTTATTGGCTAGATTTGATGAATTCTATAAACCTAAAAAAACTGAAGAACATACTGTATTTGGAGTTTTTGATGGTGCTTTTGGAACACTATTTTTAAATTCAGAAAGTATTAAGAAATTTAATATTACAGATGATGATAAACCAACATTATTTTTCAGTGTAGAAATGGCTGAAGGAATACCTTATAATTTTAATGGTGTGAGTGTTGAAGTAAGTATATTAAAAGAACAAGGTGAAAAAGAATCACAATTATTTGCCCCAGAACATGTATATCTTAATGGTAAATTACCAAACAATAATCCAAGATATAGATACAAATTAAGAACACTTCAAAATAATCCTTATATGCGTATTGAATTTTCTGCCAATAATGAATTAATTAAATATGCCATTGGAACTGATGAAAATATTGAAGAACATTCAAAAGAATTATTAGAAGTTGAAAATGATTATTTAAATGGAAAGTATTTAATGACTTTCAAAATACCTGAATCTATTTTATTAACAGATAATGGATTATTTATGGTTGTCTATTATAAAGGAGAAAAAAAATTAGATTCTAAGTTAGCCAATTATATTTTTAAATATATGAATGGAAAAAATAAAGAGAGCTTCTTTTCTTTCCCACAAGAAAAAGATAGAATTGAATATGAAATAATAGGAAATAATAATGGAATAAAAGATTATAAAATTTCATTTTATCCAGTTGAGCATTATGCAGTAAATTATTATGTAAAAGCAATATATAGGGATGGTAAAATTAATGAAGAAGTAAAGAATACAATTGCAATATCTGAATCGGAAGGTAGATACTGGCAAATAGATAATCCTGAATTTGATGGAGAGAATAAAGTCCATTTAAATCTTCTGAAAGTAGAAAAAGAAATATCATATATTAAAATTATTGCAAAATTGGATTTTGAAGCAGCAAAAGAATATATACTATATCAACCAATAGATATTTATGGAGATGATATTATTATTGATCCAGAAACAATTGATATTCCACCGTCAGAAAAATTAATTAAGCTTGATTTTAAAACTCAAGATAGAAAATTAATTGCAAATGCTAAAAATGCATTTAAAATACAAAAATATATAATTAATTTTGAAAATAACAATAAAATTCCAAATTATATAAAAGTCGAAGCAATTTCAAAAAGTGAAAAAAATCAAATTTTATATTTCTCTCCAGATAATGCAGATTGTAAGTCAAATAGAAAACAAATAGGACAAACTGGAAAAGGTAATACTGTTAATATGTGGATAAAAAAGGAGCAATTAGAAAATAGAAATTTTCTTTATATTACAGTAGAATGCCAAGTTAAACAATATGAAGAATGTAATTATGTTCTCCAATTTACAGGATATGAATTCCCTCAAATTGATTCTGCCATTTTTGTTCATAATTATTATGTAAGTGAAGAAAATGAGCAAATGAAATTTAGAATAAATAATATATTGGACCTCTCAGAAACTTCAGATCAAGTATTAACTTTATATGCAACTGGAGGAAAAAAAATAAATTTAGCTTTAAGTCATTGTCTAGGAGGATGTGATCAAATAGATTTCAAAACTGGAGCTGCTATAACCACAAAAATACAAAAACATATGTATTTCGAATTAACAGTTACTGCTCAAGAAGGAGATTTTATTTCAGTTGGAAGTAAGATAACTTCATCTAATGGAAAATCATTAGAAAATACTTTAATGCCAAATGAATATCAATTATCAGGATATTTAAAAAAAAATTTATTAGAGAAAGAATGTTATTCTTTCCCTATTTTTGATAAATCTGATTCATATTATTTGTCTGGTATTTTCTATAATAGAATAGCTGAAATAAGTTTCAAAGATTATAACTTTGATGATATAGAAGGTGATTTTGAAGTAATTAATAAAGGATTTTATTCATATGTACATACTACTAACAATCGTAATAGAAAATATATATGTATAGGATTTCCATCAAGAACAAAAGACTATGATATTAATGATATTCCTTATTCTTTACAATTAACAGATCCAACTCAACATGTTGGTTTATTAAACTTCTATGCACCTCAATTAAGAGGTATAATTTATCCAAGAATTACTCCAAAAGGAAGTGTTGTATTCTTCAATGTTGCAAATTCAGATTCACAAGAATTAATATATAATATGATAGCCACAGAAGGTTTACCTAAAATGTATATGTACAAATGTACTAGTTATCCAGTTTGTGAATTTGATTATAATAGCCTTGATTACACTGAAGGTATTATTAAACTTAATGAAATAAATCGTGTAACAAATTGGTATAATGATAAAGAAGAAAAAGATATATCTCCAATTGATGCTGAACAATATATAATGGTAGTAAAATGTGAAGATTTAAATGATCATGCTACTGATATTTGTCAATTCCAAACTTCAATATTTGGAAAAGATGATAATATATATTTGATTGAAGGACAACCATTTTCTCAATATAGAACACAAGGTGAAAAAGATACTTTTATTATTGATTTTTCTTATGACCAAAAAATAACAAAAATTCATTTAGATACTTTAGTTGTTAATGGGGATGTTACTTTTACTTTAAGAGATGAAAAAGGTAGAGAAGTAAATGCTCATAAATATTATTTAGCAAATAAAATTTTCTATAGTGTTACTAAAAATGAAATTCTAAATGAAAAATTAAATAGAATAATAATTGATATAGAATGTAAAATAAATTCTTATTATGTTTTAGAATATAAATTAGTAAGAGGTGATAAAACTGAATCAATGAATGATGTTTATGAAGGAATTAATTATTTAATACCAATACCATCAATAATAGGGTCAAATGAAAAATTAATAAATGTACATAATCTTAGATCATTATCAGATTCTAAATATCTAACAAGCTTTTATTCATTAAATTGTGAGTTTTCAATTGAAAGAGTAAATAGAAATGGAGAATTCACTTCAATAATAACATATGGAAATTATGGACAAGATATTATTGACGAAGATTCTGGAATTACTGATACTATGCATACCTACCAGGTAAAAGTTACAGAACAAGATATCTCAAAATACTCTAATAATATGTGTATGTTATATGTAAATGCTCTTCAATTAACAAAAGATAATAATTCTCCTGCACAAAAAGAAATATTAATTGGAGAAGGAGTACCTCAAAAAACTGTTTTCCAAAGTGGAGTTAATAAAATAAGATATATATATCCAAATGCAGAGCCAGATAAAAATCTTGCCTTGAATTTCAAAGTTATTACTTCTGCAAATTATAAATTAATATTAACTTATAATCATAAAGAAAGTTATTCAGATAATCTTTCTAAAAGTGCTATTATTTATTTAGACAAAGAAATAGCTTCTGATAATTGTAAAGAAAGCCAATTATGTAATTTAATTTTAGAAGTAGATGTAGAAAATGAATATAATGAAATGAATCCAATTATTGAAATAACTATAAGAAAAATTGGTAATGTTCCTTATTATATACCTAAATCAGTTGTTAAGCAAGATTATCTCTCTGCAAATTCTTATTTATATTTATTCACTAATCTTGGAAGAGAAGATCAAGGTTATATTAGCATAGACTTTGCCCGTGGAAGTGGATTAATTTATGCCAAAATTGTTAAAATAGATGAAGAACCTGAAGAAGACCCAGATTGGAGAAATTATAAATTCCCAAAATCAATATCAGAATCTTTGAAATATGATTTTTATAATAAAAAAATATTATTTTCCAATTCTAATACTAAAGATTGTCTAAATGGATGTTATTTATTAATAACTATTGAACCCTCAGTTAGAGGTGATCTTGATGAAAATTATAGATTTTTCCAATTTTCAATTTCTGTTGGTTTAACACCAAGTGGAACTTTAAAACAAATTGCACCTTTAATAGAAATAGAGCCAGAGGAATATATTGTCGGCTCTTTATTATCAGAAGAAAAAATAAAATCAAAAGATATGTATGAATTTTATAAAATAACTATACCTTTTAATGCTGAATTTGTTGAATTTGATTGGCAATCTGATGCTGCTGTTTTATTAATAAATGTTGGAGATGAAAGACCCAATATAGATAGTTGTCATTTTAATTATACTGCTCGATCTGATACAGTATTTAGGTTAACTAATGAACAAATTAAAAAACATCTATCAGCAGGTAATTATATTACAAATAGTCATCTAACAATAGGAGTTTATACTGAAGATATTGATTCTTTATTTGGTACAGCTTATTCTTTCAAAGTTCATTTCGTAAATAAAATAAATATATATAAAGTTAGTTCAGATCAAAAAACTTTATGTCTACCAGAAAAAATAAATAATAACGAATATAGATGCTTATTTATGATTATTTATAATGACTTAGATTTTGTAAATGATTTAATGGTATATTCTAAATCTCAATCCTCTTCAGCTGAAATATATATGTTTGGTAAATATATAGATAAAAATATTTATGATAATTTTAATATTGATAAATTAAATAGAAATATACCAAATGAAAATGACAAATATAATACTAAAAAAGAAAAAATAGATTTTATTTTCTTAAATATGGCTGAAATGAAATCTCATTTTTATGTAAGTGTAATATCAAATGAACCTAGTATTATTGAATTTATAACTTCAATGAAAACATATGATAAAGAAATAAGTCCAAATCCAAGTTCAATTCAACTTTTTGCATTAAATAATGAGCAAAAAATGATATTAAATTTCATAACACAAAAAGGTCTATTTATTAATATTGTTTCTATATATGGTAGTGCAAAATTAACTTTACAAAATGAATTAGATGTTAATTATAATCTTAGAGGAAGAGATGATAGATTATCTTTAGCAATTCCTCCTTATGATGGAGATAATACAATATTAATCATTGAAAATTTAAATTTCCTACAGCCAGATGAAAGCCAATATGAACCTCATTCAGAAGATGATTATATTAAGATAAGACCTGGATTTGCTTTTTATATTGAATATTATTTAAGAAGTAGTGATATGAATTTCGATGAAATTAGTTTAGGAAAAACCACAGAAATAGCTTATAAAAATTCAGATTTTCCTTTATACTATTATTCTAAATTAAATAACTTTGATTATAGTATAAATACATTCTTTAATTTACATGATTTGGAATATATAGATAAAGAACAAGGAACTAATAGAGAAATAGATTCTCATGAGTTTTCACTTAAAGGAAGTCTTATAAAACAAAAAACTGTTTATGGAGTTAAAAGAAGTGAAGAATCAAAACCAAATCTTGATAATTCTCCAATTGTTGGTATATATGACCCAGCTTTGAAAGCAGGACAAATATATTTCCCTAAAAAAAATCTTCCTAATTTAGGTGTTTCTCTAACAGATGAACCAACTATCTATTTAGCCTTTGAAAAAATAAAAGATATTAAATATAAAAAAATTAGAATGGAATTTACAGCTTTCCAAGAAAATAGTAATATAATTGTTACAGAAAAATTATATCAATATGGAAAAATATTTGAAAAAGGTACTACAAATTACTATAGATTAAAAGTTGACAATTCAGCTGATGGATATATGCGTATTCAATTCGCCACAAATAATAAAAATATTAGATATACCATAAGTGAAGAACCTAATTCAAAATCTAATTCAAAATTTGATGAATTTGAGGAAAAAAAAGATGTGAGAGGTAAAACATTTATAACATTTAAAAGACCAAAAAATAAAGATTATATTTATTTAAATGTCTTTTTAGATGATAATTCAGGAGAAAATGATTTACAAAAAAATCATTATGTATTTAAATATATAAATGCTAATAGTAAAGAAAAATTATTTGAATATCCACCATCAAAAGATTCAAAAATAGAAATAAAAACAGAAAATAATCAATTCAAGATCAAATTTAATAAAATAAATGTAAAAGATACTAATGTAACCTATTCAGTAAAAGTAGTAAAATCTGAAGGATATTTAGCAGATGAATTAATGAATACAATATGTTTCACTGAATCAAGTGCTCTCGTTTATCAAGCCGTTGACCAAGGAGGAAATGATATTACTGTATCAATCCCTTCGACAGAATATAAATATATACAAGTTATTGCCCAAGTAAAACAAGGACCTATTAATGAATATGTTGCATATGAGGCCCAAGTCATTCAAGGTGTACAGAAAACGTCTGAACAAAAAGATAATAAATCAGCAATTTATGCAGTTGTTGGAATTAGTTCTGCTTTATTCGTTATTATTATAATTTTAGTTGTGGTTATTCTTATTTATAATGCCAAAAATAAAGATCTTATGGAACAAGTTAATAAAATATCATTTGCAGCTTCTAACGCTCAACCTAATGATGATGCGAATAAAAATTTATTATTAAACAATAATGAATTAAACTAGGTATTAAAATAAAAAAATTTATATAAAATTATTAGAATAATATTAATAATAAGATTAAAACGTAAAAAATTATTATTATTTAAAATATTTTAAATTAATTAATATTTTTTTATTATTTAAATAATTAATTAATTAATTAAAAATAAATTAATATTTAATATAAAATATTAATTTAAATATAAAAAATGGGGATTGGGGATTGGGGATTGGGGATTGGGGATTGGGGATTGGG
>JAJJLS010000112.1:0-11065 GCA_023783355.1 Polyplastron multivesiculatum
CAATCCCCAATCCCCAATCCCCAATCCCCAATCCCCATGGTCAATAAATTTCTTTAATTAAACTTCTCTTAATTTAGTAAATTAATTATCATAATAACAATTCATCTAGTTTTTATAGTTATTATTATAATTAGTGTCAAATAATTTTTTAATTCTTAGATTATAGCTATCAGTTTCAATCCAAAAGCATGTTTTTTCTTTTTCATAAATACTCTGTTTCTTTTCATTAAATCCTTTTACTTTAAAATCTTTCTTTTCATTATTATCAATTAATTTAATTCTTAATAATTCATCCAAACAATCAGTTATTACATATTCTTTGTTATCATATATAACTTGATCACCTATAGTAAATTTAAAATCAGTTAAATCACAATTATAATTAGAAATATCATACTCAATATTTTCATTTTTAAGTATTTTATTTATTATTTCTATTTTTCTATTAGTCTTTTTTATTTCTGCTCTTTCAAATTCTTCTTTTACCTTTTTATCTATATCTGTTTCAGAGTAGAACGAATTCATAATACTTTTTTCATTTCTATACATTGATATACCTTTTATATCATATAATTTTGGAGGTACTTTGTATTTTTCCAACCATTCTAATATTTCATTGAGATCTTTTTGTCTATTTTTTGTATATTCATTTTCTTCCGAAAATATATCTATAATAATATTAATAATAGATATTGATAAACCATAATAGTTTTTGTTTTCTTTAAATAATGAAAACAATAAATTTAAACTTTTTTTTATTCTATATTCATTATTATTATCTTTTGTCTTAAATAAAATGGTTAAAAATATTATATTTACTACATTTCTTAATCTTTTTAAAAAATATGAACTATTATTATTATTTTTATAAATTTCATTATTATTTTGCTCTTCAATTTTATCATAAAATGATTTTTCAGAATCATTTATTCTTTCAATAATAAATTTTAATGCTTCTAATGTTTTATCGAATATCTTATTATTATCTGTACATTTTTTGGCTATTAAGTTTGATAAATAATTTAAATCTTGTTTAGTATCAATATATTGAATTAATGCTCTAATATAGTCTTCATTATAAAAACTAAATCCAATATCTTCTATCTCATCTTTTGTTCTCTCTTTAGAATATGATAAACTACATAAAAGCATAAAATCATAATTTAATACTATAAATTTCCCTACTTTATCAATTTCACCCAAAATATTTCCTTTTGGTTTAGAATTCAAGATCTCATGAGAAACATAGAATAAGCCTTTATCAAAATTAAGAACATCTCTTTCAGAATAATTTTTAGTTCCACATTTTTGGAACAATAATAAATTTAAAAATAATAATATTCTTTTGCTTAGAAAATCTTTTGTAAAATCATTAATAAGAGAAAATCTTAATAATACGGCATATATAAATCTTAATTCTTTTTTATTATTCCATTTTATTTCATTAATTGTATATAAAAAATTATATACTAATTTCAAAACATTAGGGGAAATATTTTTATCTTGTAAATATTTATCATTTGCTTTTTTTTCTTTTTTAATTCCATAATTTAATTCATCATTCAATTGTTTTGCATATTCTTCATCGTTCATTATATTTTTATTTTCATTATTTTTTTCTTCATTTAAAATATCTATATAATGAACAGTCATTGGAGCAGACAACTTCACTTTATCTTTTGCATTAGTATCATCACCAATAATTTCAAATTCATCACCTATATTTTTTTTATCTTTTTTTTTATTAACTATATCATCTTCTGAAATAATCTCAAAATCATTTCCATTGCTTTTATTATTATTAGCTATTTCTACTTTCATTTTTTCAATTTTTTTATCATTTTCTAAAATTCCTTTATACTTTGGGTCATTTTTAAAAATATCAATATTATCTTTATGAATACTACTTTTCTGATTTATTTCTTTAATTTTGTTTATTTCATTTTTATTATTAATGCTATTACGTTTAGCTTTTTCTTTTGGATTATAAGTTTGTATAGACTTATTCATTGCAGTATTAATTATACCAACAATGACTTTTTTAATTTCATAAATCGGGCAATTAATTAAATATTCTATAATAACGTTGTAACAAGAGAATTCTTCTAATAAATAATTAGCACAATAATCATCATATTTATTAATTAAAAACTTTATTAAATCAACATAACAACCTAAATATTTTTTTTCTCTTGAACGTATGATAACATTAAAGAAGAATATCAAGATATATTTAAATAGTTCTATTATTTTTTCTTTTGTTTCTTCTTCATTTTTATTATTATTTTGTTTTCCTATTTTAAATATTTTTATTCTTCCTTTATTAATATATTTTGTTAAATTTGAACCTTGAGGTTTTGTATTTCTTAAAATATATAATTCTGGTTGAAAAGGATGATCATTTTTATCAATATTATATTTTTCCAAATATGTAAAAAGAAGATCATCTTCGTAATCAATATTATTTAAAATATTTAAATATAATTCTAAAGTAAAATGATGATATTCATTGGAAAATAATTTTTTATTTAGATTGTTTTTAATAGCCTCTTCATTAATTTTTTTAAGCATTTCTTTTGTGTTATCATCTATATTATTTTCATTATTATCATTTATTATATTTTCACCAAATAAACTATAATCTTCTTTATCTTCATTCTCATTATTATTTAATGAATTTATTGCTTTTATATTATTAAAAGATTCACAGTTTGTATCATCCACTTTCTCATAAAAAAGTAAATATGCACTTTTATTTTTATTAGTTTCTAAATTAGTTTCTTTTCCTCCATATGTTTCATTTGCTAATTCACTTATGTTAAATATATCAACTTTAGTATCATTAAATTTGTACCATATTTGTGATAAATTATCTTTTATAAAGGCATAATAATGCCCTCCTTCACTATGGCCCTGATGAACAACAACACTTTTTAATGAATATTTATTATTTTCTTTATCATTTTTATTATTAATATATTCATCTGTATATTTATTCATATCTAATTCTAAAGGAAATTCATAAAAATCATTAATTTTTATTTTTTTCATGGTATCATAATTAAATTCAAACCTTTTCAATACAAACATAAGCATTCTTGGTAAAGTTTTAAAACTTTGGCTTTTTATAGCTGGAAATTTTTTATCACATTTTGGACAAAATATGCAATTATCCCCATTCATTAATTCTCCTTCTATTAATGTATCTAATGACTCATATATATTCTTTTTATTTTGTACTTGTAATTGAATTGAATAAAAATCATTAACATTTGTTCTATGGTGTGTACATCCTTCTTGAAATTTTAAATTATCATTTAATCTTCCTTGGAAGAAATATTTAATTATATTTTCATTTTCTGTATTTTTTAATCTATTCTCTAATTTATCTAGTATATTTGAAAAAAATTCATCAGCATCCATTTGTTGATGTGCATTTAATTTTTCATTATCATAATTATCAATAATACTCTTGGGTGTATAATAATAACTATCTTTAATATATTTTAAAGAATTAAATATTTTTTTTACTTCATATAAACTATTTTTTTTTTCTTCTTTACAATTACATTTTAATAGACTTTCTCTAAAAGGAATTATATGATAAAATACTTGTAATAAACTATTCATATAACATGTGCAACCTAAATTTTTAAGTCCTATAAATTTTGAACAATTAATTTCTTCTCTAAAATTTAATTTCCAGTCTGATATTTCATTTCCTTTCCAATAACCTAATTTATTATAATAATCTATTTTATCTAAATAATACATCAAATCTCTACCTTTCTCATTATTAATTTTATTATCATTTATTTCTTTAATAATTATAGAAATAAATAAATGACTTACTTCAGTAAATGAATTTATTATTTTTATTGATTTTCCATTCATATAATTATTAATTGATGGCAATAAATCTTTATCACATTTATACATTATAATTTCATTAAATAAATATTCTTTCAAATTTTTTCCTTTATAATTAAAAATTAATTTATATTTATCTTCATCTAAATTCTTATTATAACTCATAACTTGAATATAATTATACATTATTTCACAATGTCCACCAAAATATATATCATGAGCATTACTTTCTTTTTGAATATCTTTTAATAAAGGCTCATATATATAAGGTATTACTGATTCAATTATATAATTATCATAGTCATATTCATTATAAGTAAATTTATACATGAAATTTAAAATTTCAGCAATTATTTTATTATACAATTTTAAATTATATTCATATATTTTTATCTTATCATTATTGCTATTATTTTTATTATTACTAACATTATTATTATTAATATTATTACTATTGTTAAATAATTCTTTTAATATTTCAAATACTTTTTCTTTATATTCTTTAGTAAAAAATAATGAAGATATATTGAGATAAAATTTCTTTTGGATATTTAATATTTCATTATTAGTATTATTATTGAAACATTGATTATTTTTTATTAATGAAATAAATAATTGAGATGCTTTTTCATTTAAAAAAGGATAATTATTTTTTAATATTCCCTCTGTAAAACAAAATTTAAACTTTTCTTTAAACTCATTTTTATTTTCTTTTTCAATTAATTTAATAAATGGTATTATAATATTCTTATTATTAATAAATAATTCATTAATATTATTCAAAATATTTATATAATATTTTTTAATTTCATAAATATTATTATCTTCATCTTGTTTATTTAAAGTATTTAAATCAATATTAAGACAATCTTTTATTATTTCATAATAAATATTAAAATAATCATTAGCCATAAAATCAAGTATTGTATTGTCTGATGGTATATTATCTGCTATTATTTTATATATATTTAATATTAGATAAACATAATGTTTTTCATCTAATAAAGAATCCTTAATTTTATCATTTTTCTTTTTATTAATATAATCTAATAATAAATTTTTTAATTTGGATTTCCATAAATTTGAATTTATTAATTTATTTACTTTTTCTTTTTCTTTTTCTTTATCATTTGATAAAAACTTATAAAAACAATTTAAAATAAAATTCATGTAAAACATACTTGAATCTTCGAAATTGAATAATTCATTTAATAGTTCATTATTTTCTCTATTTATTAAATCATTAAAATTTTTAAAAATTCCTTCTTCATTTTTAATAAAATCATCTTTATCTTTAATCATATTCCAAATATCCTTTGTATAATTCCCACTTTTATTTTTTAATAAATTCATTAATATTTTTATAAGTTCTGGATTCGAGTTAATAGTTTTTTTTAGATTATTATTATTTTCATCGTTCATTGGGTTTTTTATTTTTTTAATTGAAAATATAATTTGTTTTTCATCCTTTTTATTTTTTTTATTTATATCATCATCTGAATTAGGAATTGAAGTATACATATTAAAGAAATCATCAAATAAATTATATGTTTTAATATCTTCCTTTTTATCTTTTGTACTAAAATTATTTTTGACCTCAATTTGAATACATTTTAATGGAATTTTAAAATAATAACTTATATAATATCTTAAATGATAAAAAAATTCATTTTTATAAATTTCACATTCATTTGTGTATCTAATAATATTATCATTTTGTTTATTTTTTTTTTTCTTAACATTAGTAATTTTTTTTTTAAAATAATATTCTAAGCAAATTTTAATTGGAGTATTAGGATCATTAATAGTTAACTCATTATCAGTTTTATTATTATCATTTTTAAAATTTTCAAGTATTTTATCTACTATTTTTTTATCCTCAATTATTTCTCCATCATTTATTGATTCATCAATTATCTTTTTTAAAAGATTTACTAAGCCTTTAATGGTATTATCATTACTGCTTTTCAAATTATCTATTATTTCATTAGTAATATCATCCCAAAATTTCTTATATTGTTTTTCTTTAGAAAATTTTATACCTAAATATATATCTTTAAGAAGATTTGTTATATCTTCTTGAATTTCTCTATTTTCTGTATTAAGAAATATATCCCATAACTTATTATATCCATAAATATCATCTAAATTATTATTAATTAATACAATCAAATCTTTTTCATTAATAAAAAAGAATACATTCTTTGATTTATTCATTTTTATAATAAATTCTTTTAAAAGTTGATAACTCATAATATCATTTACTTCAAAATTAGGATTATTTAATATTATATTTTGGAAAATAAATTCACGAAATGTATATTCTATATTTAAGATATTTTTTTTAATTACAGAATAGAATATTTCTTTTACAATTTTATTCATTGAATTTAAATCCATAAATTTTTTAAAATCATTTTGATTAATTTGAATATTTATTTCTTTATTTAATAAAATAAAAAGAAAATTTAATCTTTTTTCTATATTAGTTTGAAAATCATAAAAATCTTCATCATTATTTATTTTTGATTTATTTTCTTTTTCTTTATTTAAAGTCTCAGTCTTTTCTAAATAATCAAAAAATTCTTTAATTAGAGAATTTATTATATTATTTTTTTCGCATATATTTTTAATTTCATTTCTAATTTTATCATTTTTTGTATTTAAATTAATTATTTTTTCTGAAAGAATAATATTTGAAATTGAATTCACAGATGAAATAATCCCATTAAATATTTTTGTCAAAATTATTTTTATAATATTATCATTAAAACTATTTTTTGTTAATATTTCTATAATTCCATCAATGCATTTATTCATTAAGTCTTTTTTTTGTTCTAAATTAATATTTAATTGATTATTATTATTTTTATTTAATAAAACATCAATTAGTATCTCAAGACAATAAAATTGTTTTTCATTAAAAGTATATCTATTGATATCTTCATAATTATCTGAATCTAAACCATTAGAAATATTTTCATTATCTTCATTTTTTTTTTTCAAATTATCTGAATCAATACATTTTAAAGAATAATTTATAATTAAATTATATATTTGTATTATCTTAGAAGATTTATTATTAATACTTTCATTTAAATAATCCTTAATTTGTGAAAACACCAAATATTTATCATTTTTATTTAATATCCCAGTAAAATCTATAATTATTTCTTTGACTGTTTTACCCAAATTTTCATTACTTTTTTCAGCTTCTTTTAATTTTTTCACTAACTTTTTAAATATATTATTTGTAATATCATATATTTCTTTTTCTTGATTAGAGAAACCATAATTATTTTTATACATAATTTGTAATAATGGAGAAATTCTTTTAATTATTTCTTCATGTATATTAGTATCATTTAAAACTATATTTATAAAATCTTTTTTATTACATATTGAACAAAAAAATTTTGAATCCATTTTTTTAAAATCTGTATTACGCCCTTTATATTTTTGATCTTTTAAAGCTTCATCACTTTTTTTATTTTCACTAACTAGTTTATATAAATCATTATATTCTACACTTTTTATTATATTATTTAACTCAGAAAAATAAGATATTTTTTTTTCTAGTTTTTTTGCAAATTGTATTTGCTTAAATAAATAACTAAGATTAATATTCTCATTTAATTTTTCTTTTTCTTCTTTATTTCTTTCAGATAAATCAAATATTTTATTAAAAAATTTAGATAATTTATCTTTATTTATTTTTTCAAAATTACTTTCATTAAAATTATCTATATAATTAATTGCATAATTTTTTAATGTAATTTTTTCATTTTTATGACTATTAGAAAAATTTTCAGTAATTGCTTTAGCAGTAAATAAATCATTTATTAATGAAAGTTGAATGTTAAAATTAATATTATAATCTTCTCCTTTTAAATCTACAATTGAATACACAATTTCAAATAATAATTTATATCCACCAATAAAGTTAAAATAGTCAGTAAAATATGCAATTATACAAGAGCTTATTTCTTGATCTAATGTATTAAATATATGAGATGTATTATTATAAATGTCTTCTGAACAAATTTTTGTCATTTTATTATTATTTATTCCTCCATTCTGATGAGTATAAAAAGGTATTTGTAATAATATATTAGGATTATTTGTCGCTGCGGGATTAAATTGATTAATTTCTTTTTTAAATTTTATATACCAATCTAAATATTCAATTGAGTCTCCAAATATTTTTTTAATTAAAAAATGAATATCATCAAAAAAGCTAAAAACAGCATATTGTTTATTAATTAAAACTAAATCATTTAATTCAGTGTTTTTTATATTATTTTGAAAATCTAAAAATTTATTTAAATTATTTTTAATTATTTTTAAACAATCTACTATTATATCTAATATTCTCAAAATTAAAATAAAACTATATTTAATATTGTCATTATTATTATTTTTATTTATATTTGGATTCATACAAAAGTCTAATCCATAATAAACAGTTACTCTTAAGAAATAATAAAATTCAAAATTGTCACAATTTTTCAAATAATTATCAAAATATTTATGAAAGTTAGAAAATTGTTCTAATTTATTACTTAAATTTCTAGAAGACCCTTTAGCCATGTAATTATCTGGCTTACTATATTTTCTAAAATAAGTTATATTAATTGAATCATTTATATTTATTTTCCTTTTTCTAAACTTTTCCCCTTTTTTGCTTTTATTCGTGGCATCAATTACTTCAGCATCGTCTCCAGATATTTTTACAATGTATCCCGCACGCCATTCACTTCCTGAATTATAATCACAAAAATGTTTTTCTGAATATAATTTTTTATAATTTGATTTACGATACTCAGTTATTTTTTCCATAATTTTTGGGTCAAAGTATTTTGATGAAAATTCATTTATAATATTTATACTATTTTTTTCTTTATTATTATTTATTATATTATTTTTATCATTTTTTTTTTCTTTTTCAACAATTTTAATTTCTTCCTCTTTATTATTTATTTGTTTTTCTTCTTTATCATCTACTTTTATTTCTAATTCTTCTTTTTTTTCTTCTTTTTCTTTAATTTCATTTTCTTCTTTTTTTTCTTCTTTTTCATTAATTTTATCTTCTAATATTTTTACTTCTTCTTTATTTCCTTCTTTTTCTTCTTTTATCTCTTTAATTTCTTTTATTTCTTTAACTTCTTTTTTTTCTTTTAATTTTTCATCTTTTTTTTCTTCATCTTTTTTATCTTCTTTTATTATTTCTTCTTTTATTTCTTCTTTCATTTCTTTATCAATTTTTTCTTCTTTTAATTCTTCATCTTTTTTTTCTATTTTTATTTCTTCATTTTCTTTTTCTTCCTTTATTTCTTCTATTTTATTTTCATTTTTTATTTCTAATTTTAATTCTTTTTCTTCTTTCATTTCTTCTTTTATTTCTTTTTCTTCTTTATTTCCTTCTATTTCTTTTCTTTCCATTATTTCTTTTTCATTTTCTATTTTCTCCTCCTTTTTATTATTTTCTTCTATTTCTTTATTTATTCCCTCTATTTCATCATTATTTTCACTATCATTTTCATCATCTTTTTTAATAATATTTATTTCTTCATCTTTTATGCCTTCTTTATTTTCAATTATTTGAACAACATTTTTTTCTTTGTCATTATCCCCATTTTTAATCAGTATATTATCTTCCTTACCTTCTTCATTTTTATTTTCTTTTTCTTCTTCAATAATTACTGTATTAATTTTTTCTTTTCCTTTTTCAATTTGTTCATTTTCTTTATTAATATCATTATTAATTATATTGATATTTTTATTATCAGTGAGTATTATTTGTTGAATTTCTTCTTCTTTAGGTTTATCATTATTATTATTATTTTGAATGATGTCTTTTTGTATATTTATATTTAATTCATCTTTATTTTCTTCATTCATTTCTTTTAAAGAATTATTATATATAATTTCTTCCTTTATTTCTTGTTCATTATTCTTATTATTATTTAATTCTTCTTCTTTATTTTTATCAATAATATTATTTATACCTTCTTCTTTTTCATTATTTTCTATTTCATTAATATTAATATTTTCTTCTGAAATTATATTTATATCTTTATTCTCACTTTTATTATCTTTTTCATTTATTATATTTATATCTTTTAATTCTTCTTGTTTTATTTCTTCATTTATATTATTTATATCCAATATTTCTTTTTGTTTATTCTCTTCTTGCTTTATTTCTGTTTCATTTTCTTTATTTATTTCATTTATATTTTTTATTTGTTCTTTGATATCTTTTATTTCTTCGCCATTTTTATTATCCTCATTTACTTCGTTTTCTTCATTATTCTCATTTCCTTCCTCTTCTTTAATTTCATCAATTTGATTTATATTTATTAATTTATTATCTTCTTTTTCTTTTTTTTCTTTTATTTCTTTCTCTTCCTTTATTTCATTTATCTGATTTACATCATGTAAATCATTATTATTTAATTCTTTTTCATTATTAATTATTTTTATATCTACAATTTCTTCTTTTTCATTTTCTTTTTGTTTAATATTTTCATTATCAATTATTTTATTTTCTGTGATTTCTTCGTCTTTTTTTTCATTCTCAATTTCAATATTACCTTCATTTATATTTTCATTTTTTATTTGTATTTCTTTATTGGATATATTAATATTTTCTATATTTATTGTTTCTTCTTGTTCATTTTTGGTGTCCGATTTTTCTTCTTTTTTTTTGGATAATAAAATAAAAAAATTTTTAAATTCATTTAGTTTTAATTAATTTGCTTTTAAAATGTTATTTAAATTATTTTTTAATTAATATGTTTATTCTCCTTTTCTTCTAATGTGTACTCCTTCTTTAAGTTCAATTTTACCTCCAGTTGGGTTTGCCAAAATATCACCACATTGTTTGCATTTTATAACACTTTGAGCACAAGAATATGTGTGTGTAAGAGAACCACATCCTTTACATTTAATATCTAAGAAAAATGAATTAGGTTTTTGGACTAATTTTTTTAATTTATGTTTTTGTTTTTCTTCATTTGGATCAGGATGGAGAAGATCAAATTCCATTTATTATAGATAAATAAATAAAAATCAGAAAAAAATTAAATAAATTATTTATTTATAATTATTTAATTATATTTTATTATTTATTAAAAAATTTATTAATCTTGATAACAATAATGGGGATTGGGGATTGGGGATTGGGGATTGGGGA
>JAJJLS010000113.1:0-10996 GCA_023783355.1 Polyplastron multivesiculatum
AATCCCCAATCCCCAATCCCCATCCCCAAGGAATAAATGATATAATTTTTTTATTAATTTTTTTTTATAATATAAATAATATTAAATAATATTAAAAAAATATAAACAATAATTAAAAAAATAATGAGAAGAAGATCATTTGTCGAGAAAATGAAATATAAAAATAAACTTAGTAATAATATTGATAAAAAAGAAAAAAAAATAATAAAATCACAAAATGAAATAGAGAAAGAATTAAATATAAGAAGTTATAGCGAATATAAAATAAAAGATGATGATTCAATTTTAAATGATGATGAAGAAGATATCGAAACTAAAATGATAAGATTAGTTATTCTTAAAAAAAAAGGAGGAAATGTATTACAAAATATGAATATACCAAAAAAAAAACATAAAAAGAAAGAGCTTCATTCAAAATTACCAAGAATCAAACAAGCATTATCAATCTTAGAAATAATAAATATTAAAAGAAGAATAAAAATTTTTTTGAAAAATTTAAAATTAAAAAAAGTTTCAGTAAATTTACAAAGAAAAAACTTTCAAATTTTTTTTCTCAATTTAAAAAAATATATCCTAGAGACATATATAAAAAATATATTTCATACATTATTGCAATATTATCAACATAAAAATCATTTTAAAGAAATCTTGAAAAAACATAAAAAGAATAATCTACTTATATCACCTATAATAGGCAAGAAGAAAGTAAATAAATTAAAAATACATAATAATAAAAATATTAAACTTGAGTTAGTCACAAAAAAAAATAACCTGAAGAAAAAGAGTGGAATAGAATCATTATTAATAAAAATAGAAAAAGAGAAAGAAATGGAGAGATTAAAACAACAAACAAATATAAATAATAATAGTAGTATTATCAATAAAAATTTGCAAAAATTAGAATCTTTAAACAAAAAAGAAAAAGAATATCTATTAAAAATAAGACAAAAAAAAAAGATGTTACAAAATGAAATTTTTATATTTAAAAAGAAAACAAATATAAGTGAAGAAGGATTAAGCCAAATAAAAAGAAATAAAAATCAATTAGAAAAAGATTCAAGTTTTTTTTCAGAACAAACTCCGAAAGGGTTAGGTTCAGGAGTGTCTACTTTAAACAAAAATAAAGATACTGGATCTGAGTTTTTATCTAGTAATGCAAATGGTAGTAAAAATATTAAAATTGATGTTACAAATAAAAAAGATGAGAATAAAGATATTAATGATGATGATCTTTATAGTTTTAAAAGTAATGAAAGTAAAAAGTCAAATGACACCAAGAAAGAGAAAGAGAAAAAGAAAGAGAAAGAGAAAGAGAAAGAGTTAGATCCAAATTGGATAAGAAAAACAGTAAAATCTTTCCATATGAAGAAATTAGAAAAAGCTGAAAGTAAAAAAAATTTGAGGGTAAGTGCAAAGTTAAGTGGTTTAAATTCTGTAAAAAAAAAAAATAGTGGACAAGTATCAATGTTTAGCCTTAAAAAACAGGAAGAAATTTCTGAAAAAAAATCATCTGTAGAAGAAGAAATAGAGAAGTCAGATGAAGATAAAAATGTTAAAGAGGAAAAAGAAGAAGGAGAAAGGGAAAGGGAAGGAGAAGGAGAAGAAGAAGAAGAAGAAGAAGAGGAAGATGACGAAGGAGAAGAAGAAGAAGAATCTTATACAGATGAAATTTTTATAAGACAGCCACAAAATAAAAAAAATGAAGAAGAAGATATAATACCTAGTAAGAAAGTTAATTTGGTTGAATATGATTTATTTTATAAAGAGCAATATTTTAAAAATGATGTTTTTAAATATGATGTAGAAAATATAAAAGATATAGAAACTGAAAAGATTAATAAAGAAATGAATAAACTAGATATAAAAAGAAAATTAATTGAGAAAAAAAAACTAAAAGATGTTATGGAATTGAATGGGGCAGATACAAAAAAGCTCCAAGAAGAAATAGATGAATTAAATGAAAAATATAAAGATATAAAAAAAGTTGAAAAAGAAAAAATTGAATTAAATATTGATACAACTGAGGAATTTTATAATAAAGGGAAACTCTTAAATATTTATTTCAAAAGTAAAAAAGAGAAAAATTTCCCTAGATTTGCATTAGAGAGTTCAGAAGAAATAGGTGCAAAGGAAATTATAGATTTTAAACCTTTAAGAAGAGTAGAATCATCTAGAAGATATTTTGATTATTGTTTTTGTCTTAAACAAAGAAAGAAAATAAATGAATTTCTACTTTATTCAAGATATATTTGTAAATTCTTTGTAGATAATTGGATTTTTGACAATTTCTCTTTATTAATGATAATGATTAATAGTATATTAATGTTTATAAGTGATCCTACTGATCCAAATAATATAGGAAATAAAACTGATAATTATTTTTTAATTTTTTATTCCATTGAAGCAATATTAAAAATAATAACTTTTACATTTTACTCTGCTGAAAATGCTTATTTAAAGGATTATTGGAATATTATGGATCTATTTATTGTTGTAATTGGTATAATATCATTTATTTTAGAAAAATTAATGGGTGGAAGGAAATTATCAGGACTTTCTGCATTAAAAGCCTTTCGTATTTTAAGACCATTAAAAACTGTTAAAAAATTTAAAGGTTTAAAAAAACTATTAATGGCATTATTAGCTTCAATTGGGCATCTTAGAGATACAGTAGCAATTTTATTTTTCTTTTTTTTATTTTTTGCAATAGCAGGATTACAAATGTGGCAAGGGCTATTTTATAGAAGATGTATGAATTTAAATTATGGTTATTTTATTTCTTTTGATCATCAAGATTATATGTGTTCTTTTGATTCAAATTGTGAAAGTTTAAATAGTTATGGGAAGTCTTTTATATGCGCAAAAGGTTATAGAAATCCAGATTTTGGTGCTATTAATTTTGATAACATTGGAACATCATTAATGACTGTTTTTATTATAGTAACCTTAGAAGGATGGAGTTATATATTTACTTATGTATCAAAAACATTTAAAGATAAAATTTTTATTAATCCAATCATAATTCTAATTTATTTTCATGCTTTAATTTATTTTGGAGCATTTTATTTAATTAATTTATTTTTAGCTGTAACAAATTCAGAGTTTGAACATATTGAAAAAAACAGAAAACAATTAATTGAAAAAAAAAGTTTTTTTAAACTTATTAAAAGTAAATATGATATAAAAGAAAAAGAAAAGCTTGAAAAAAAAGAAAAAGAAAAAAAATTAAAAATAGGAAATAATAAAAAAAGTGACGAAACTTTAAAGGAATTATACAGTAAAGTAAAAGATGAAGCATTTCATATTACTAAAAATAAAAGAGATATACCAAAAGTATATTCTACTGTGAAGGACATATATATAATGGCTAATAATAATCCAGAGGAATTATACCTTGAAAAATTGAGGATAAAAGAAGAAGAAAAAAACTTGTGTTTGGATGTCAAAAGACAACAAAAAGAAATTGAAAAACTTATAAAAGAGAAAAAAAAAGAGGTAGACAAATTAAAAACGAATTCTAAAAAGAGCAATAAATTAAAAAATAGTAAAAGTAAAGAAAAGAAAGATCAAAATAAAATTGAAGAATCCAAATTGACTGACAAAAATAAAATATCAAGAGTCAATCTTTTTACTAGCAATAATGGTAGTGTAAGTCTTGAAGAAGCCAAAAATAATAACCTAAACAAAAACAATACTGATTTAAAACAAGAAAATGTTAATGTTGATTTGTCTAAAATTATTCAAGTAAAAAATAGCATAAATAATACTTTAATTGAAATTTCTATTGATAACACAATTAAATATTTTAATGACCAAATTATTAACATGAAAAAAAAGTTAATAAAAAGTAAAGAAGAGAAAAAAAATGTAAAATCACATAAAAAAGAGAAAAAACAAGAAAATGATAAAATGAATGAAATAAGTTTTTTTGAAAATACAAATTTTGAAAATGAATTAATTGAATTAAATCAAAAAGAAAAAAAAATAAATGATATTCGTAATAGAAGAAAACTAACAAAAATGAAATTACTTAATGATCAAAGTTTATCTGTTATTAATAAAAGAAATAAAGAAAGATCAAGTAAAAAATTAGATAATTTATTCAGAAAGCATAGTTCAAATCATGATATGAGTCAAAAAAATATGTTGTTAATTAATAGAGAATTATCTTTTGTTGATGATTTATCATTATCTAGCATAACAAACGATTCTGAAATTAAGAGTAATGCTAGTAAAAAAAAATATAATAGAGGATATACCAACTTCCGTCCTAAAAACAATTTATTTTTGACAAAATTAATAATGGATGATTATAAAAATAATATAGATAATTTTAGTTATGATAATGATTTATTTAATAATAATGTATTTGGATTTAATAAATATTCAAAAAAAAAATTACAATCTAATCATACAGAAATAGAAAAAACTATAAATAATACTACTTACAGTTTTAATGATAATAAAAGTATTATTAATTCTAAAGCATTTGAATTAAGAAATGATCTAACCATAAAATCAAATTTTAAAAGGCCTCATTCAATATTAAATAATATAATAAAAAATGAAGATGAGCAAAAATTTAATAATGAAAATATTAGATTTAATTTAAAAAAATATCTTAAAAAAGAAGCAGAAAAAGATAGTGAATTTCTTAATAAAGATAAAAGAAAGTCTTTCCTCGGCTTTTTAGAATATGCACAATTTCAAAAAGAATTAAAAGAATTAGATGAATTAATAAAAAATGAATCAGAAAATGAAAATACTTTAAATGATATTTATTCTACAGATAATAATTTAAGTTTTTTAAGTGAAGATTCTTTTCTTAACAGAAATAACAATTTATCTTTAGAAGATATTGAATTACTTCCAAAGAAATTAAATGAAAAAAAAATATATGAAAATGAATATTTAGTCCATGAAAATATTAGAAAAAATTTAGATTCTAATAAATTAACCCAGAAAATAAGAGCAGAAGTCTTTGATAGAAAGACTATTAACACAAATATTGATTTAACTACAAATGAATTAAAAAAATTTTATGAAGAAACCAATAAAAAATTAGATGAACAATTATTTGTTAATAAAAAAAAAATAAGGATGAGAAAAGATATGAATTTAAATGTAAGTGGGATAATTAATGAAAAGAATTATAATAAACATCTAAAGGTAGTTGAAAAAAATGGAGAAGATGTGGATAATGAACATGAAGGGAATAAAAAAGAAAAAGAAGCAGAAATTGAAAAAAATAATCAAAACAATTTAAATTCATCAAATATATTATTTAAAAATTCAAGAAAAAATATTGATGAAATTGTAGAATTAAATAATGATAATAACAAACTTTCAAATAATAAACTTGTTGTAGATAATTTAAATGAGACTGAAAAAAATTCTGTTTTGCCTTTATTGAAAAGGCATAAATCAATGAAAATTCTTAATTTAAGATTTTCAAATAATAGTAAAAATGGACTAAATAAGGATGATAAACAACCAACATTAAGGTTTAATCTTGGATATAAATCAATAAATAGGATTTCATTGCCTAATCAATTAAATAATCCAAACTTGAATAATAATGAAAATCATATTCAAAATAATCAAATATTAAAAAAAACATCATTAAATAATAAAAATCAAAAAAATAATAACTATTTTATTTTTAAAGCTAAAAGCATAGATAAAAATAAAAATAAATATCCAGTAGAAAATTCTAATAAATATTTAGTAAAAGAAGAAAATAAAAAATATACAGATCCATTAACTGTAAAACAAGAACTCATTCCATATAATTTGAGAGGTACTAAATATTATATGAATTATCTATACAATATTCATGACAAAGATTTAAAAGTTAAAGATAATTTCATTATAGACCATTGGGAAAATGAAATATTAGGAAATAGTATTAAGAAAATAAAATTAAAACCACTTCCAGAAAAAAAGGAGGCTTTTTTTGTTTTTAATGATAAAAAATTAAAATTAAAGAAATACAAATATATAAAATATGATGATGAAATATTTAATAAAAATGAATTAACATATTTAACAATAAAATTAAAATATCTTCCATTAAATGTACTAGCATTAATATCAAAGAGACTTAGAGATTTTGGTAAGTATGCCAATAAAAAAGATATAAACCAAGGAGTATTAGGTTCTAAGCCTGATTCAACATTTTTAAGTACGATAATAAATAATAATAATGCAACAAATTTCTACAACTCCAGAAGTGGTAGAACAATGTCAACTAAAATGAAAAGCAAAGGTACTTTAATAATGAGCTCTGCTTTTACTGATAATTATTATATACAAGATGAAATTAGATTTAAGAGAAATGCTTTTGAAAAAATGAGTAAAAAAATCGATGAGTTTAATTATCTGACATTGAGTCATTATTTTCTAAAAGAAGATAAATTATATAATAAATTTCTTGATGCAAAAAAAAATGAAGAAAAAATTAATAATATAAGAGAAAATAATAGGAAAAAGTATAATAGATTAAATGTTAAGAAAGAAGTTGAAAATATTATATTATTTGATATCAAAACAAATTCAAGTAGATATATAAAATGGAGTGGAGAAGATATTTTATATCGTTCAGCTGAAGATAAATATAGAAAAAAATGGAATAAAATAATAAACTCTTTAGAAGATTTTAATATGATTATATGGAACCAAAATTCTTATATAAAAGTTATACAAAAAATACGTTATGCCTTTTATATACTTGCAAATAATGATTATTTCGATTATTCTATATTAGGAATTGTTTTAATAAATTCTTTTTACTTGGCTCTTGATGGTAATTTTTTAAAGCCTGAAATTTTAAATAAATTAAATATATGTAATTATGTTTTTAATGGAATTTTTATATTTGAGTATATAATTAAATTCATAGGCTTAACCCCATTAGTTTTTTATGCAGAAGTTTTTACATATTTAGATACTCTCATTATTTGCTTTGCAATTATTGATATGGCTACAACTGGAAATAATGACATTGAAGTTGCTGATTCTAAAAAATCTGTTAGTTCACAATTATCATTTTTGAGAGTTTTTAGGATTTTCCGTGTTGTAAGATTAGCAAAAGTTTTAAGAAGTTTAAGACCAATGAGATTAATTATTGTTTCAATTAAAAAGGCATTAACTAATGTCTATTATATAATTATTATACTTATAATGTTTATTTTAATATTTATATTATTAGGGATGTCTTTACTTAACGGAAATTGTTATTATCAATCTTTTTTAGAGGGATTTTATACTACATATCAAATTTTAACAGTGGAAAATTGGGATGGTATTTTTATTAAGTTATGGCCTACCTATCATTTATCTTTTTTTTATTTTATTATATGGATTTTTTTGGGTAATTATATATTATTAAATTTATTTACATCAATATTACTTCAATCTTTTGGAGAAAATGAAAAGGAAGATGAAGATGATTTAACCGAAGATGAACAAATTGAGAAAATTTATACACTTCCAGATTATTTATTTACTTTAAAACATAAAATCAAAGATAATAATTTAGGAATAATTCATTCTCAGAGAAAAAAAATTGATAATGAAGTAATAAATACTATATTAAATAATTCAAATATTTTTTCAACTTCAAAAGAAGGTTTATATAAATATTCCTCATCATTTAATAATTTAAATAATTCAACAATAAGCTTAATTACTAATGATCAAGAAAAAGAAAAAAGTGAATCAAGTGATAGGACTATTGATGAAGAGTTGAATGATGATTTTAATAATAACTATAATGGATTAGATAAAATAATAAGAAAATGGAAGAAAATTAATAAATTATTTAAGAATATTGAATGTGAAAATAGTTTATTTTTTATTCCACAAAGTAGCTATTTTCGTATTTTTTGTATAAAAATAATTAATGAAAAATGGTTCGATATTTTTATATTATTAATTATTATATTATCAACAATAAGATTAGTAATAGATACTTTTGTTAGTGGGTATTCTTTTGTTTTATTATTTGATATATGTGATTTAATTTTTAATCTTATATTTTTAATAGAAGCTAGTTTTAAAATAATTGCTCTAGGCTTTGCACTTGATGAAGGTTCATATTTAAGAGATAATTGGAATAAAATTGATGGTCTTATTGTTATATGTTCTTTCGTTGAATTTCATAATTTATTTCAGAAATATATCATGGCAAAAAATAGCTCTTCTTCTGTTGATTTTCTTAAGGTATTAAGATTATTAAGGACATTAAGACCTCTTAGATTTATCTCTCATAATATGCAGTTAAAATTAATAATTACTTCTTTATTTGATTCTTTATCTTCTATACTTAATGCTTTACTTGTTCTAGTTATTGTTTTATATATGTTTAGTATTGTAGGAAATTCTTTATTTTATTCTTTTTATCATGATTGTTATATACTCACACAAGATAATACATTTAATTTAGCTACAGATTCATTTAATAATCTTTTGGCAGATTATGAAGTTAAAAATGATATAATTTCTATTTCTGAGTTTTGTGCTGATAAATTTAATGGGATAATGGATACCGGACCTTCTTTTAAATTTTCAAATTTGAAAACATCTTTAATTACATCATATATTCTTTCAACAATGGAAGGATGGGCTGATGTAATGAAAAATTATAGAATATATAATGATTATTATGGATTCTATTTTATAGGATTTAATTTAATTGTTTCAAATTTTTTTCTTAATTTATTTACAGGGATTATGTTTAAATATTTTAATGAGGCATATCAAAGAGAGAAAAGTATATCCAAAGATGATAAAAAAGCATCAAAATATTATGATTTCTTGACACAAATCACTAATGCTCGAAGTAATTATATAATATGGAATAAACCAATGAAAGGGACACTTAAATATTATTTAAGGGAAATTGTTGATAGTGAAATTTTTGAAAATGCTATAATGATTATAATTTTTCTTAATATGATTTTTATGGCCTTATCATATGATGGATGTTCTGAGAATTTAACTAATTTTCTTAAATCAATTAATTATTTATTTACTTTTATTTTTATTGTTGAAGGCTTATTAAAAATATTTGCCTATGGAATAAAAGCATATTTTTATATTTCATGGAATAAATTTGATTTTTTTATAATAGTTGTTTCAATAACTGATTGGATAGTTGCTGGTATAGATGGAATTGATGCAGCATTTTTAAAAACTTTTCAAGTAATTCGTGTTTTAAAAGTATTAAGAGTATCAAGAACAATTAGATTAGTTAAAGCATTAAAAGGATTAGAAAAAATAATTCAATCTTTTCAATGGTCATTTTCAGCATTAATAAATGTACTATCTTTAATATTTATTGTTTATTGTATTTTTGCTTTAATAGGATGTTATCTTTATGATGGAGAACAATATGAAAAAAATAAAGAACAATTTGCATATATTAATGAATATTATAATATGGATAATTTTTATAATTCTTATTTATTAATTTTCAGATGTGCAACAGGAGAAAATTGGCCAAATATTATGATGGAAATGGCTTATAGACAAAATGGAAGATATGAGGGTTATTCAATTGCTTTTTTTATTCTTAGTAATTTTATAATTGCAATTATTTTATTAAATCTTTTACTTATGGTTATTTTACAACAATATGATGAATTTTCTGATAAAAATTATAATCCAATTGCTAAATTTAATTCGTTTTTGACTGATTTCAATAATGCTTGGAATAAATTTTCTACTGAAGAAGATGAAGGATTTAGAATTAATAAAGTCCTTATTACTCAATTTTTTATGGAATTAAATTGGAGAAAATTAAATTTTCCTGAAAAAGGAAAACTTGAATATATAAAAAAATATGTCGCTGATTTAAAATTAAATACTGATGATGAAGATTTTATTTATTATCATGATGTCATTTTTAAAATTATTTATAAGCAAATGGGCTCTCAAATTGATAGAAGTATTCAAGAAAATAATTTGATTTTTAAAACTGAAAAAAAAATTCAAATAGAAATAAAAACAATGATAAATGATTATATTTATAAAAGAAAAGATCATATAAATCAAAAACAAAAAAATGTTTTAATTACTTTTAATCCATTAACTGCACATTTATATTATAAATTATCATTTTTATATTTGAAAACATTTATAAATTATTATAAAGAAAATTCTGAATTACTTCAACATTTAGGAGAAACAAATACACCAAGATTAGGTGATAGTGAAAGCTATGAATCATATGAAAATTCAGAAAATAGCAGTAAAATTGAAGGAAGTGATAGTAATAGTGATAGCAATAGTAGTGGTAGCAATATTAGTAATAGCAATAATAGTAATAGCAATAATAGTGATAGTAATAAAAAAGTTGATAGTGGTATTAAGAGTTCTATAAATGAAATAGAAAAATCCAATTCAATTCATAAAAGTAATAGCAAAAGTAATAATGAAAGCAATAATAATGATGGAATTAATAATCAAAAAATATCTAATAAAGATATTATTAAAGATAATAATAATAATAATGATAATATAAATAAAAATGATAATAATGTTTAATATAAAAAACTTCAATAATATAAAGATAATAATCTAATAAATTTTAACGCTCTTGTGTATTCTATAATTACTAGATAACAATTAATATTTATAAATTAAGTATGTTTAAAATAGTTATAATGCACAAAAAAAAATTCTATTTATTTAACATTTGAATATTTTAAAAAAGAATTACAATTTCATTTTTTTTAATTTATAATAAAGATTTATTTTTGGGAATATTTACTATAAAAAATATAATTGAATAAAATTCTTTTTTAATAAAATTCCATTATATATTATTTATTCAAATAAAAGATAGTTTATAATATTTTAATCAAGTAATTATATTTATAAAATTTTTAATTAATTATTTTTTTATTATAAATAATTATTATAATTATTTCTTTAAAAATTATTTTTTATAAGGTATATTTTGGGGATTGGGGATTGGGGATTGGGGATTGGG
>JAJJLS010000114.1:0-10983 GCA_023783355.1 Polyplastron multivesiculatum
CCCCAATCCCCAATCCCCAATCCCCATTTTTAATTTATAAATGGTAAAAATTTAAATTTATTAAATAAAAAATTTTTTTAAAATATTAATAATAAAATAAAATAAATAAATTATAATGATATACTGTTATTTAAATTATTAAATTACATAAATCAGTAATTTGAAATAATGCTAAAATAAAATATTATTTTTATAAATTAATCATTTATTAATACCAAATATTATTATTGCATTTATATTCCAAAACAAAATTTTTTGCATTTTCTATACTTTCCTTTATTATGCTTTTGTGATAATATAAAAAGTATAAACTTGGATTTATCAAGTTATTTAAGTAAGCATAATAATGGAAAATTTTATTTTGATTTAATTATTAATTAAAGTGATATAATTCATAATTAATCATTAAAAATAACATTCAAAAATTATATTTTATTTTAATCAGAAAATAAAAGTATTGTAAATATATAATTAAAAATATGATTAAAAGCAAAAAATAATCCAATACTGGAATATCCAAAAATTAATTTAGATAATAAAGGAATAATATTATTAAAAGATTTATTTAAATTTAATAATAATAAAAATATTCAAATTAAAATGATATATATTATTTTAAAAAATAAGTAATAATTATATAAAATTAATCCATAATTAATAAATAATAAAACATTAAATTATTTAATTAAAATAATTAAAAAAATTAATTCTTAATATTTATATCTTTTAATTAAAACATTTATAAATAAACTTAAAAATGTTTCAAAGAAATATGCTAATTTTAATGTTAGTGGGGATATTTTCCCTTTTTATTGGAATAAATTCAAATCTTTGCTATGATCCAAAAATGAATGGTCCAAATTATTTGAATTATTATGTTTTTGATCAGGAATCTCATACATATCATGATCTATATTATGAAAATTTCTACCTCTTAAAACCTAATAGATGGGGTACTTTTCAAAGATATTCAAGAGGAAATATTCACGATTATATTGATTTTAAAAGAGATTTTCATTTTCATTTAAGAGATAAATCTGAATTTGTAAATACATGGGATTCGTGGTTTTATTGTGAAGAGAATTATGGAATAGCTGTTGTTTTAGGTCCTTATACATGGAAAGATTATAAAATCAAAACTGGAGAAAATTTAATGATTACAGGATTGCAAAATTCAATCGTAATTGCATTTAGAGCTTCTAAAAATCAAATTGCTATTTATAATTGTAAAAATAAATGTAATCTTAATTCACCTGATAAAAAATATACATATCACTTTTATTATTATTATTATTATGCAATAAATATAGATTTTCATATTGTATATATAGCTTCAGAACATAAATTAAAAATATACAACAATAATTTTTCAGCTGAAACAAATAAAATACTAGAATATAATATAGATTTATCAACTTTTGGGAATTTAGCAGGTGAAGGTTACCTTGGTATAACTGCTACAGATTATAATTGTGGCTATTATAATCATCTTCTAACTTCATATATTTGTTTGAATGGTGGAAATCCAATTTCACCTAAAGTTACTTTAAAATACCAAAATATAGAATATAATGAAGGAGATAGTATTTCTGCTATTCAATTACAGCCTTTTGATGTAAAAATAGAATATAGCTCATATGAGGAAAAAGAAATGATGGGTCAAGGATCATTATTTATTAATGAAGAAAAAGCAGGATGCATTCTTTCTAAATCATATAAAACATATACTTTTTCTTGTTATTTACCAAAGGATGTAGGTAAATATACAATTAAGTATAAAACTATTTATGAAAGTTTTTATTTTTATGTTGATGTTCAAAATTTAGAAATTGAACAACTCATTTATGAAAGTCCTGAAAAAAAATGTTGTGTAGTTGAAAATAAAGTAAGATATCTTAAATTTGGAACACTTAAAGGTTCTGAAGGATGTGGAGGAGATTTTGATTTATCTGAATTTAAAGATTATAATTATTTAGAGTTTTATGTTAAAGGAGCTGATAAAAATGGAAATCCTGTTAAAATAAGAGAGATTATAAAAATTCAAGATTCTTTACAATCAAGTTCTAATACTGAAATTCTTTTAAGTGAAACTGAAACAGAATTTATATATAAAGTAAAAGCTAAAGTGACTAAAAAAGGAAATTATTATATTAATTCTACCATTTTGGACAATTCTATTTCTTTCTCAGTTAAAAATTTAGTCCCAAGTATTACTTACTCTAAATGCAATATAGAAGATTATCAAACAAAAGCTTATAATTCAGATATAGATATTAAATTTATTTGTGAATTTAATGATGAAGATGATAAACCTATTGATATAAAAGAAGCAATAGATGAAAGAAACGTCATATTTAACAATAAAATTTACCGTTTAGCAGATAAAGTAGTTTCATTTGAACCAACCGATAAATATTATAATGGAAATAAATATACTTTTGTTTATAAAACAAATTATAATGGAAAATATAAATTTGAAACTCAAGTTGGTGTTGATAATTATATGGAAACTGTTAATTCTAACCAAAATACTTTCTATGTATCTCCTACTCCTACAAGTTTAGAAGGTAGTTATTTCTATAATTTTGATATCGAAAAATGGATTCAATTTGATAACTTGAAAAATACAATTTTTAATTATTATGAAGATAATACAGATAATGATAATTTATTCTTAATTGATTTTGTAGATTTAAGAAATAAAGAAGAAATTAATAAATATTCAGATATGATACAACCTTTTGTAAATTTTGATCTAAAAGAATTAAATGGAGAAATAGAAGAAAAGCATAGTGGATTTAAAGCATCTCTTACTTTCGAAATATTTTTATATAATGAAAAATATTATATTTTAGCTAAATTAAAAGATTCAAAAACTAAGATGAGAAGAACTACATTAGAATATATTGTTCATGTAGAATATAAAGAAAATGTTGATTTAAGATTAAATTATGTATTATATAATCATGGTGACTATGTTGTATGCAGAAAGGATTTAAATATAAGCAATTCAATAATTAAAACAACGAAAGAAGACTCTATTAAAGCTGGTAGTCTAACAAAAGTAGGAGAATTGGTATTAAGAACCGATTTAGATCATTTATATAATTATTATTTAAAAGACCAAAGTGTTATTACTTTTACTGGAGAATGCATTTCAAAAAGTAATTGTGAAGTTGAAGTTAGTAAAAATAGTCAAATTGAAGGTATTTATGACTTAAAATTCAAATCAAATAATCAAGGAGTTTATACTATAACTTTTAAAATAAGTGGAGAAGATTTGTTAGTTGGTAGCAATTCTTTCACAGTAAATGTTGTGCCAAATGCCGAAGCTTATATTTTAGAAAAAGTAGAAGAAAAAGAAACTAATCATACAGTTGATGAAAAATCTGAATTTGGTTTTAGAATAAAAGATAGTTTTGGAAATATTATTAATTATGATTTACCTTCAGATAGCTTTGGTTTAAGCTATAGTATATTTATAAATAATAAAGAGGAGGATAATAAAAATATAAAACTTGTCAAAGGAAATGATTATTATTATATCAAAGAAAGTTACACAACTTCTGGTGATTATAAATTAATTTTAAAAACAAAATATTCACAATCTCAATTAGACTTCGAATATTATAAAAGTCCTGGAAAAGCATTTTATTATAATTCAAAATTAAAAGTAATTAATAATAATAAATTAAACTTAGGTGATATATCCATTGTTGAGCTTTCTTTATATGATAATTATAATAATTTAATCAACGATGATCCAGTCATATATGATAGAGAATTAGAATTTGTCGAAATTTATGCAACAAATGAAAAGGGTGATAGAATAGATTACTATAAATTTGATACATTGACTTTAAAATCTAATTATATAGAAAAGACAGGATCATTCCATGTCTCTGCAAATGTTCATAATATTCCTATATCTTCATGTTTATCTTGTAATTTCGATGTTATTGATTCTGGATTTGATTTCTCTTTATCTCAACTTAAAATGGTTGGAGATAAAATAATATTAATGATAGAAAGAAGTTATTATACTTTATATGAAGGACTTCAAAGACCAGCTTTTGAATTCGACTTTATGACTCATCAAGGTTTACCTTCTAATGAAGTTGATCGAAATTCTGATATAAAAGCTAAAATTGGTAGTACTCTATTAGATAAAGTGTGGATAAGTTCAAATAAACTACTTTGGATTTTACCAGAAGATTATAAGTTAACAAAAAATAATATTTATACTATTGAAATTGAAAATAATAATAATACTAAAAGAGAATATTATCTTTCTGTAGTAGAATACGGAAATGATAAAAGTAATGATAATAAAATTGAAATAGCAAAGACCTTTGTTTCTCCAAATATTTTATATTTAAAACCTGGAAAATTAGATTCATTTATTGTTGAATTTAGAGGAAATGATAATTTAAGATATAATAGTCAATTAGATATTACAAAGTTTGAATATAAAAATAGTTCAGATTTTGAAGTAAAGGCAAAATTAGGAAGTAAAAATGGACAAATTATTGTTGATGTTTTATCAAACAAAGCCTGTGATTTTTCTCAAAATTGTCAAATTTCAATGTCCTATGATGGAGAAACTATAGATACCAAAGTTCAAATAGTTGTTAATGCAAAAGAATTAGCTTATTTTGAACTAGATCCTTCTTGTATTGATAAAGATTCTACTAATTTATTAGCAGGTATAGCAGGTACTGCTACAAAAATTAAATTATATCCTAAAGATTCTTATGGAAATTTAATTAAAGATACTATTTTTGACGCCAAAATTTATTCTGAAGAATCCTTTTCTTATTTATTCAACGTAAAACATAATTCAGAATATAAACCAACTTTAGAAACAACAATAAATCCTGCATCTCATTATATAGAATTAAGTATTACTTCAACAAAAGTTGGAAAACTTACTTTATCTTCAAAATATTTACTATTATCATATCAAATGGAAATTAAATCTGGTGAACCAAGTAAATATAGTACAGGTCATTTAGAAGAAAAAGATGGGGATACTACATCTGGAACAAATAGAATCTTTATTATAGAGCCAAAAGATGAAAATGGAAATAAAATAACAGACGAGGATACAATAAAAAAAATAATTAATAATTATAGTATTAAAATATTTGATGTTGATGGAAATCTAATAATTGATACTATTAAACCCAACTATAATGAAAAAGAGGGAGTAATAGAATATGTTATTGATAATACAAAAACTGGAACTAAAATTGTTGAAGCTTATTATAATAATGAAGAAATTATTATAGGAGATAATGTAATAAATGTAGTTAGTGGTGAACCTAATTTAAGTAAATCTAAATTAATTTATAATGAAAAAGAATATTCTTTAGATGAAACTATTAAAATATCTTTAGCTACCTTACCTACTATTGATTTACAATTATATGATGATAATGAAAATAAAATAACTGAATTATCAAGTGACCTTGAAAAGAATTTCGCATTATTTGTTAATGATACTGAATTATCCAATTATATAACATTGAATTCCTATTTAAGATTATTAATTGAAGAATCAAAAGTTGCTCAATACTTCAAAATAGATAGAACAAAGAATAATAATTATTTATTTATTAAAATTGGAGATAAAAGTATAAAAGTTGATATTAATTTTGTTGAAGAAGCTCCAGAAGAGGTTACAACAGATGAACCAGCTTCATTAGTAATGAGTGCAGACAATTTAGTTTTAAAAGCTGGAGAAAAAGGATTAATTTCTTTATCATTCTATACAGAAAAAGGTAAGCCAATGGAAAAATATTTTGGTATTTCTGAATTAATTGTCTCTTGTCCTGAAGATGCAAAAATTCAAAAACAAGTATTAAATGGAAAATATCTTGGTACATATAATTTGATTCTTTCCTCTGAAAATGAAACTAATTCTCAAATTTCTTGTTCTGTAAATGTTAAAAATTTAAGTAAAGAATTTAAATTAAGAATTATTCCTAATAAAGTATCAAAGTGCCATATTGCTGGTGATATACCTAAAGCTAAAGCTGGAGAGCAATATCAATTGATCTTTGAATGTTCTGATAAATATGGTAATAAAGCGTATTTAGAAGAAAACCAATTTAGTGTAAAAATAACTAATAAAAATAATGAAATTCTAGAATATAATATTAATCCAAATAATGATTATACCTTTAATTTGAATTTTGAGCCTACTATAATAGGAGAATATACTATAAAATCAATTTATTTAGAAAATGCTATTAAATTTGATACATTATCAGGTGAAGTTTCTCCTGCAAATTCATATGTAGAAATCAATGATGAAGCTGATATACATGCTGGAGATGATTTAAATATTGATATTCATGTTTTAGATAAATATAATAATGAAGTAGTTTTAGATAATAGTCATAAACAATTATTTGATTTATATTATAGATATATAGAAAATTCAAATTATGGAGAATATAAAAAAGTTGTAAATGAGCCAGAAATTAAAGATAAAAATATAATTAGATATAAGCATCAAGTTACTAAAAAAAGTGAATTTAGAGGAATATATCCAAAAACCTCAACTATAATAAAATGCTCTAATTGTGAGACAGTAGTATATCCTAGTAATTTAAATATATCTAATAGTGATATTTATAAATTTAATTCTTTTTCTCAAACATTTACAAAATTAGAAAAATACAATGATGTTTTATATAATTTAGATGAGGGATTATTTATAAGAATACATCCAAAAGATTCATATGGAAATAATCTTTTAGATAGTTCTTTAGAAATTACTGCAAAAATTAATGATATTAATTTAGAAAAAACTGACTCAAATGATGAATTTATAGAATTCAAAGATAAAAATGGAGAATTCTCTAACTTGCAAGAAGGTAAATATGAATTAATTATTGAATATAAAGATCAAAAAATAATATATAATGTTGATGTTTCAGGAAAAAAAGGAATTGAAGAAGATACACTTGATATATCTAAAACAAAATTATTAGAAGTTAATTTAGATTTTACTGCTGGAGAATATGGCTATTTTAATTTTGAATTAAGAAATTCTAATAATGCAAGATTTAATAAAGAATTTGAAGGAAAAATTACTATTCTACCAACAGATGATAGTGTTAAATATACTATTTATAATAAAAAATCATCAACAATATTAGTTTTAGTTACAACAAATAATTCAAATACATTCCCAAATAGTGGAGAGTCAAAATTGGGAGTATCAATAAATGAAGATAGAGTTTTTGATCTTGAATTATTTGTTAATCCTGGTGATTTATCTTCAGCTAAAATTAATGTAAAAGATGATGAATTAGAAGGAATATCGACTGATGATGAATTAAAATTCTCTTTAATTGGATATGATTCATTAGGTAATAAAGCTTTAATTAATGCAAATGAAGCTAAATTAATTGTAAAATGTATAAACGAAATTTCTTATAAACTTAGTTTTGTAGATTTATCAACAGGTGAACTAAAATATATATATGAATTAACTTTATCTGGATCATATAAAATATCTTCAGGAAATAATAACAAAGGTGAAAATTTATTCAATAATAAAACTTATTCTGTTAATGTTACTCCTGGAAAAATTTGTCCAGAAAAAACTGTTGTAAAATTGGCTGAAAATCCAATTATAGCTGGAAAAACTGCTTCTGTGATAATTTCTGTTAAAGATAAAAAAAATAATAATGTAGAATTAAATGATGATATATTGAAAGATTTCTCAGGATATATATTATCAGATGATTATGAAATTAAAAAACTTGATCCAATATTCATTTCTGGTTCAACCTTTAAATATGAAAAGAAATTAGATAAAAAAGGTAATTATCAATTTAATATTCAATATAATAATAGAAAAATAAAATGTAATAAATTAGTTGTAGATCCATCCGTATGCAAACCTCAAAATACTTTAATTTATTCAAGAGACAAAAATGGTCAATATATTCCATTTGATAAAAAAATGAATATTTATTCTTCATATACTTCTCCTTTAAGTTTATATTTAGTTTTCAGAGATGAATTTGAAAATATAGTTGAAGAAAATGATGAAATAAAAATAGAAGATGGATACTTATATGGTAATAATATGGAAAATTTATATTGGACTTATCTAAAAGGTAAATTAGATCTTGATTTAAATGATATTCAAAAGAAAAATATTATAAATCATTTAGTCACAAGAATAGGGGAGAAATCTTATAAATTCATTTTTACTGTTGTATATAAAAAAGAAAATGAAACATTTTATTTAAATGTTAATCATTTTGGTAAAAGAGAAGATGAAGATGAATATGGTAATGGAGATTATGATTTAGAATTCTGTAAAGTGGAGCCAATGGAGGCTATATTTAAAGCTGGAACATCATTTAATCTTTTATTAACTTTAAGAACTAAAGAAAGTCTTATCTTTAATGGCGATTTTGATCCAAATTATATTCAATGTGATAAAATATATCCAGAAGGTGCTGACGATACTTTTAAATGTAAAGAGATAAATAAAAAGGATACAGGAATTTATATTATTACTATTTATACTACTAAAATGAAAAAAGAAGATGAAATAGTATATAATTATATAAAATTATTTGATTCAGATCATCTTAACAATAAAATATTCCCAGTAAGATTAATTAATACTAATGGTATTCCAAGTAAAGAAAAAACTGTTATCACTAAAAAACTACCAGAAAAAATTACTTCTGATACAGAGGCAATCATAGAATTTATATTAAAAGATGTATATGATAATGAATTTCTTGATGATAAAATTATAAGTGATTTAGTTTTCGAAAATAATGGTATTGAAATAGGAGCAAGTATCAATTATAAAAATGGGGCTTTTTGGGCAAGATTAGAACCTAAATACCCTCCTAAAAACATAAATATTCAATTATATTATAGAGATAATGATGGTAATAATATAGAATTGTTTAATGAGATTCAAGTTTCTGAATTTGAATTTAGCGTTGATTATACAAAAACTGCGGTAAATTCCAAAAATATTAAAGGAATGAAAGCTGGAGAATTATTAGATTTAAATATTATTTTATATGATCAAAAAATGTTATGTTATGATGATGAAAAATTCAATACAGATTTATTATATGCTACAGTACAAGGTCCATTAGAAAAAACTACAGAAATTAGAACATTTAACTTTAAACAATATGAAGATGGATCAATTTGTAAATATGTATACAAAATTGATATTGATGAATCAACAAGATATGTAGAAACAGGAACTTACTCAATAGGTGTTTATGCTGGAGAAAGTAAATATCATGTTGCATCATATACTCAAACTGTAATTTCTGGAGATATTGATTATGATAATTTTGTAATATATTATACGGAAATGGATGATAAATCATATACTGATGAAAATATACCAGCTGGTGAAACTATTCATTTTACAGTTCAAGCTTATGATCACTTTAATAATAAAATTGATCATGATCCATTGTCATCAGATATATTCCATATAAAAGTAACTCCTGAATATAAAGAAAATAATTTAAATTCTTTCAATGGAGGAAGTGGTTCTCTAAATTATCAATTTAATACCACAAAAGTAGGAAGATATAATTTTGAATATTATTATAATGGAACTAAAATCGATCCAAATACTAAGGATGGTCCTGATTCTATTTTATATATTCCAGGCGCTTGTAGTCCTGAAAATCCAGGTACTGAATATCCAAATCCAAAAGATGTGGAGATTTCTTCTACTTATACATATTATATTCATTGTTTAGATAAATATAATAATAGTCTTAATGAAGGAGGAGCGAAATTTACATCTGAAGTAACATTATTTATTAATGATTCTAAAACTACTCAGGAAATAGTACCTAAAATAAAAGATAATGAAGATGGTTCATATGAAGTATATTTTATACCACCTCTTGCTGGAGAATATTCAATTTTCACTTATTTAGATGGAAAAAAATATGAAGAACAAGTTTTTAATTTAGAAGGAAAAACTTGTGATAAACCTTATGTATGTCCTAATGGAACATGTGTAGATGATTTAAGAGATTGTATTCCCAATGATAGAAAGTGTCTAGATCCAAGCCAAAGTCAAGAAAAGCCTTTTAAATGTAAAGATGGTAGATGTGTTAAATCACAAACTGAATGTGAAACTGAAGGTGCATTAAAATGCCCTTATATGAATGTTTCATATCCTCCAGATAAAGAATATCTATGCTCTTATTATCTTCCATTGGATTGTAAAAGAAAATATCCATCTTATAGAATACTTTGTAAAGATGGTATTTGTAGAAAAAGTAAATCTTTACAACCAAATCAAAGAGTTTGTCCAATTGGAAAAATATTATGTGCAGATTTAACTTGTGCTGATAGTATTGATGAATGTTACAATGGCTGGCCTGAATGTGGAGTTACTCAAATAAGATGCCCAGATCAATCTTGTGTTGATGATCAAAAAAATTGTCCTACATCTATAACATGTCCAAATGTTGATGATTATGTTTGTCCTGATGGAACTTGTGTTGAAAATGAAATTTATTGCACCAAACTTAAAACTTGTCCAGATGAAACTCCTTATTTATGCTCTGATTACTCTTGTGCTAAAAATCCTGAAAGTTGTACTCATACAGTTGCTTGTGGACATGGTAAATCATTATGCATTGACTTAATATGCAGAGAAACTTGTTAAAAACATATTATTATTAAATAAATATATTTTAGGTTAATTTTAATATAAATGTTATAAATGATTAATCAGGACTAGATAATATTATTATTTGTTGATAAAATAGAAAAATAAATTCTTAATTTATTAAAAAATAATTATTTTTATAAATTCTTATAAAATGGAATTAATAATTATTAAAAATATAATTATTAATTAATTATTTTTATAAATAATATTAAAAAATAATTAAAAATAAATAAATCTAAATGGGGATTGGGGATTGGGGATTTGGGGATTGGGGATTG
>JAJJLS010000115.1:0-10961 GCA_023783355.1 Polyplastron multivesiculatum
CAATCCCCAATCCCCAATCCCCAATCCCCAATCCCCAATCCCCAATCCCCAATCCCCATTGTTCCAATTATTTATCTTATTTATAAATATTTATATTAAAATATATTTAATAATAATCTATTTTTTAAATATGTAAGAGTAATTCAATTATTATATAATACTAAATGATAAATGATATATACTTTTATTAGGCTTTAAAAATTCTTTAAAGTACATTTAACAGAAATTATTATTATTATTGGTTTTCATTTTCATAAATAATATTATTTGAAAAACAAACTTTTTTATTTTTTCTAGAACAAACTTTATTTTTATTTTCAATAAATAAATTATTATTTTTATGGCTTTCATTCTTGCTTATAATGGTATTTTCTTTTTTAAAGCCATATATTTTGGTATATCCCACACCATTATAATATTTAGAATTGTCTAAAAAATCTCTATTTATTTTTGTATTTAGTTTTGTGAGCAAATTTAACTTGTCTTTTTCGTCTGAAAAAATTTTTAAGGAATTCTTTTTATATTGCTCTATAAAATCAAAAATATCTTCATTAGAAAAAAAATATTTTAATATAATAATTAATACTATTATCACAAATAGGAAAATATATACTTTAAAAGGTATATTTAAATCCATCATTATATCTGCATTATTTTTGTCTTCAATAATGTGCATTTTCTCGATTATTCCTTGTGAATAAAAAGAAATAAATTCTAATTAAATATAAAAATAATTAATAATTAAATAGTGTTTAAATTAAACAATAAGAATATATAATTATTTTTATTGATTTCTATATTATTTATTATAATTAAAGTAATATAAAAATAATAAAAAATAATTAATTTAAAAAATGTTATATTCAAATGTTTATAAAATAATTATATATTTTTTGAAAATTAAATTATTATTAAATTAATAATATATAATTATTTATATATTCAATTTCATATCATCCCCTATATCAATTGAAACACCTCCATTATCTCTTTCCAAGAATGGTAAATCACCTCTAAATCTAGTAATATTAAAAAAATTGACCATATCTTGAGGCTCTATTTTATCATACACACCAGATACAAAGAAGCTATTAATTTTATATATATCTTTTAATTTATTACTCTTTATATATGCAGTAAAATATTTTTTTTCTTCCTCAAAATTTGTAAAAATAAATCTATGTAGAGTTCTTATGACTTTATTTCTTTTTTTAATTGATTTATCTACTAATATAATAGGAATCTGAGTACGTTTATAAATAAAATCGTTTTCATTCTTTTCTGAAATGTCATATTTTTCATAATTTGATTCTTTTTCTAATGAATTATTTAAATCAGTTTCAGTTATTTCTTCTTCTTCTTCTTCTTCTTTTTCTTCTCCTTCTTTTTTTTCATCCGTTTTTTCTTTTTCTTCTTTATCTGAATCATTATTTTTTTCTTCTTCATTTTTTTTCTCACATGGATTTTCTTCATTTTTTTTTTCTTCTTCTTTTAATTCAGCTTTATTTTGATCTTTTTCTTTTTTTTCTTCTTGTTTTTTTTCTTCTTTTTCATCTTTTTTTTCTGGTTTTTTCTTTTCTTCTTTTTCTTCTTCTTTTTTATTCTTTTCTTCTTTATTCTCTTTATTTTCATCTACTTTTTCTTCTTTTTTTTCTTCTTTTTTATTCTCTTCTTCCTTATTCTCATTGTTTTCAAATCTTTTATTATTATCATCTAAATTTTCTTTATTTTCTGGCATTTTGGTTTCATCTTTTTTTTTATCTTCATCCTTTTTATCAATTTGTTTATTCTCTTCATCTTTATTTAATTTATCTTTTTTTTCTAATTTATTTTCTTTTTGTTCTTTTTCATCATCCTCTTTTTTATTTTCTAAATTTTTATTTTCTTCTTTTACCTCTTTTTCCTCTTTTTCCTCTGTTTGCTCTCCCTTTTGTTCTCCTTCCTTTTCTTCTTTATTATCATTATTTTGATTTTTATTATCTTCCTTATTTATTTCTTTTGTTTTAATATCTCCATCTTTGGTACTTTCTTTATTTTCTTCTTTATTTTCAATTTGTGTTTTATTATTTTTATTTAATAAACTATTTCTAAGTTCTTCCACCTTAAAATATTTAGTGAAATATTGTATTCTATACAAAGCCAAATTGCGAGTTTTAGCTAATAAAATAATTTCTTCCCTAACAACTTCTCCAGGAATAATATCATTAATAAATCCTGTGAAATATTTTATATTTTGATCATAGCATTTAAACTCTTCTTCCCCAGGTTTAGGACAATTATCATCATCAATATTATAATTATAGTTTCCATTTTCTTTCATTTTAATTATTTCAGTAATTTTTTTTATTTCTTTATTAATTTTGTTTATATATTTTTCTTCTTTTGTTGAATAATTCTCTAAATTAATTGCTTTATCTTCTTCTTGTATAAATTTCTTTATTTCTTCATATAAATTTTTATATAGAAGGCATCTAGCAGGCATTAAATATATATATTTAAAAAGAGGATAATGCTTTTTATCTCCAAAGCATATTTTTAATAGTTTTAATATAATATTCTTTTTAACTTCATTAGATATATTTATTTTATTTCTTTTCTTTACTCCATCAATTTCATCATCATTATTTTCTTCATTTTCTTCAGTGATATCTGATTCATTTGGGAATAACAATCTTAATAGATATAGACCATTTTCTCTATGATTTATACCAACATATTCATATATATGCTTTTTAATATCTCCATTAATTAAACGTTCACCAAACAGGGGCCATTTTTGTTTAGGGGTCACAATATCTTCATTTTCTTTTTCTTTGCAATTATCATCATCTAAATCATGGTCAAAATAATTATTATTTTGAGGATACTTTTTTTTGACCCTTGGAATTTGCTTAATTATGGGATTTGGATACCCAAGTATATGAATGAATCTTTGATATGCATATCTATCATTTATTGTTGCTAAAGATAATAAAAGTTCTAATAAATTATTTATTATATTTTTTTCTTTACATATTTCATATAAACTATAAATAATTTGATAATTAATTTGTTTTGTAATCAGTATATTATCATTTGCTATAATAACTATTAACATAATTAATAATTCATTTTTTTCCTCAAATATAAGATTTATAATTTTCATATCAAATGGATCAAATATTTTTTCTTTTCCTTCAAATATATATTCTCCTTCTTTTTCATTTTCATTCAAATCAAATAATTCTTTATTATAATCTTTAGTATTTTTAATCATATATATTAATATATCATATATAATTTTTCTTATTTTTTCATTTTCATTCGAGATTTTATTAAGCAAAAGAATAACCATTTCTTTTTCAATGAAATATTTTAAAAATTCTTCATTTGTCTGAATTAATTTATATAATAACTGGAATAAATAAATAACATTATATTTATCTTTATAATTATTATTAGTTGTTATACTATTTTTAATAATTCTTTGTAAGCTTTGATATAACATATTTAATTCATTAGAACTAACATCTTTTGTTTTTTCAAATAATATATTTATTAAATCATATAAAACATCACTTATTAGTTGTGCATTTTCATTATTAAATATATCATCTCTCGAAATTCTATTATTAAATATTTTGATTAAATTGTCATATTTATTTAAAGAATTGATAATTGTTTTTAATATGCTTATATTTGTATCTTTTTTAATTAAAGGTTTTATTAATTGATTTATAATATAACTGAAAGAACTGTTTATATCTATTTTATCTCTATCATTTAAATTTCCATTATTAATTAATGAAAAAAGTTCATTTAAAACTATTGATATTACGATTTCTTTCGAAGAATCATTATAATTTTCATTATTTATATCAAATTGTTTTTGTTCTATAATACTTAATAATATAGATTTATATTTGTTATAATTTATACTATTTTTATTACTATCCGAACTAGTCTCGGTGATAGCATTGTTGTCTTTCATTATTTCATTATATATCTTTCTTGGGGCATATTTAGGTATATTATAATATGGGATATATTTATAATATTCATTTTTTTCTTCATCAAAAAATATTTTCTTATATAAATCTTCATCTTTTATATTATTATTTATCCTGCTTAAATCATATTCTTTAATTATTTGTTTTTTATTATCTTTATCAATTTTAATTATATTATCTTTATCTTTGTCTATATCTTTTTCATCAATTAAAATTTTAATAGGAGTTTTCTTTTTTCTTTCATATATTAGTAAATAAGCATTTTGACAATTTTCATAATTTCGACCATCAAGACTTCCTCCATAGCACTCACTGGGAATTGTATCAATATCAAACTCTGAAACATGGGAATCATTGAATTGTAACCAATTTTCTTTAGTATTTTCATTTAATAAATTATTTTTACCATCTCGGTTCACATCTATAAAACTGAAATAATGTCCTCCATCTGCACTACCAGTATGAACATTTATTCCTTTTAATTCATATTCATAATATTCGTCTTCTCTATTGTATATTTCTAATGTTTCATTTTTGTTTTCATCGTTTTCATTTCCAGAAATAGTTTTAGTAATTTCTTCCGTAGAAAAATGCTTTAAATTTAATTTTTTTGGGAATTCAAATCTTGAATTAATCTTCTCGGTGTTGCAAGTTTCATAATTTAAATAGAATCTTTTTAAATGAACAACTAAAACATTAGGTAATTTATTTAATGATGTAACTTTACTAATTCTAACTTTTTGTTCACATTTTGAACATTTAAAATCATCAATTATTTCTGGTACATTTAATTTATTTAAAGAATCTTTTAAATTATATATATTTTTTACTTCTAAAGTTAAATTATAAAAATCTTCAAATCTATATGATATATGTTTGCAATTTTCGCATAAAACTGAACTACAAGTCTTTCCACTAAAAACATCACTAACAATATATTTATATTTAGTTTTTTTTAAACTCTCTTCAATTTTGTCACATAAATTATTATAAAATTCTTGACTATCTTGTTGTTCTCTTACATTTATAGGATTACCATCAAAATCTTTATAAGATAAGCAAAAATTTCTTGGATTATAATCCATCTTATTACTATAAGTTAAAAATGTAAACATATTTTGTAATTGATGTAATAAATTGTCATCATCAATTACATAACGATAAATAGTAGTTGGTTTGGGAGGCTCCCCATCATCTGCAGACATAATTGCATAACGAAAAGTTGGAACCATATAAATTTGTTGCATTATAGAATTCATATAACATATACAACCTAAATTTCTTAAACCAACATGACCACAACTTTTAGAAGCATAATGACTGTAAGACATTTGATATCTATCATTATTTTCATTTCCATTATTATTTGTCCCATTTTCATTTTTATTTATTGAACTTTTTAATACTCCTATAATTTTTAATAATTCTGAAATCATTTTTGGGTCCTGAGTTCCTTCTAAGCAACTTATTAAAAACTCATTACTTATTTCTATCAACTCTTTATTAGATGAATCATCCTTTTTTTCTTCTTTTATATCATCTAAACATATAAATTTTTTTTCTTCATTTTCATTTGTTTCATTATCATTATCATCAGAATCAATTAAAGATTCATTATTGTTTCTTTTTGTACTTATTTGAGATACCAATATTTTTAATATGAAATTAAATAATGTGTTTCCATCTGTTTCCTTAAAAAGAATTTCATTTTTTAATTTATCATTATTAATAATTTGTGTTTTTAATAATTGTATTAAGCTTAAAAATATTTTGTAATTAATTTCTTTTTTTTGTTCAATGTAATTTATATTTTTCATAATTAATTCATATATCCTTAATACATTAGCATTCTCTTTTTCTTTTTCATTTGTAAATTCATTATTTTTATCTTTGATCTCTGAAATTATTTTATATAAATTACTATATAATTCAAAAAATGTACTATCTGGAGTAAAATTAATCTTATTATTATCTTCGGGTGTATTAGATTGAAAATCTATCGGTGAGCTTATTAAATTATCTAATAGAAAAGTAATGATTTGGAATAAAAAGTTTATATAATCAATATTAAGGAGGCTTTTGGGTTTATTAATAGATTTAGTTATATTTTGGATAAAATATATTTTATTTATGGATTCTTTATCTGAAAAATAATTTCTGAATAAATTAATCAATATATTTTTTTTTGTTTCATCTTTTGTTGTATACTCAATTAATAATTGTTTATTAGTTGATAATACATTAATTAATATATCTAAACATTCTTTTTGTAAGAAGTCATTATTATCATTAACATTATTTCCTTTGTTATTTTTTGTGTTACTTTCTTGTTTTTCTGAATCATTTAAGTAATTAATTAAATTATTGGTTAAATCTAAATATGATATTTTATTTAATTCATCTTTGATATTTACATCTGGAAATAGTGAAGATAGGTTGCAAAATCCTAAAGTATATATACCTTTTTCTTTTAATTCATTTAAACAATTAGTTTTATGGTTTTCTTCTTCAGAATTGAATTTATTTATTATATTTATTATTTTTAATCCTCTTAAACATATATCATATAATTTAGAAATAATATTCATATTTAAACAATCTTTTTTTGCTTTTATTAATTTTTCTAACACTTCATTTATTTGTTTAATTAATTTTTGTAGATTTTCAGCTTTCATTAAGTTTTTCACAAAATTTATTTTTTTTTCTATCTTATCCTCATTATCGAAAGGTTCATATACTTCTGAAAATATTCTATAATCATTAAAAATTATAGAATAATTTTTATCTTTAAATTTATCATATAAATATATTTCTAAATCTTGAAATATACTTTCAATAATAATAAAAATATAATTTAATTCTGCATAATTATTACTATAGTTTAAACCCTTATAAATAAAAGATTCTTTATTACTATTTCCTTCTTCTTGTGCATATAAATTCCCCTCCAAGATATCATTGTATATGCTTTCATTAGTTGTTAAATAAAATAAGAAATCTAATAAAGATGTGTTTGAATTAGGGCTTTTGTAATATTTTTGGATTAAATTTTCAATAAAGGACAAATCATTTCCTAATATATATCTAGGTAATTTTTCATTTTGAATGTATTTAATCTCAAATGATTCATTTTTTTTTCTTAAATCTTCCCTAACACCCATTTGCCTTAAATTGTCCCAAACTGCTGTATTTTTTTCGCTTTTATTTTTTATCGAATTTTTATAAAAGTTTATAAATTCTTCTTCACTCACATATCCTTTGCCTTCTTTGTCATTTTCCATAAAAGATTGAATCCTTTTTTCACTAACATCAGAATGTATACCAAGTACACCTCTTATAAAATTTATAATTCCTTTCTCATCCATTTTCCCTGTCCCTTCTGTGAATTGTTCATACCATTCTTTTAATATTTTTATTAATTTTGGATTCATTTCATTATCAACCATTAATTTTACTTTTTTAATTTTTTTTCTATTATAGACTAATCTTTCTTCAGGCTTAAAGTCTGATTTTATATTATCATTTTTCAATAATAAATCATATAAAGATGAATTATTATCACTTTCATCTACATCTTCTTTTTCTATTAAATTATTTTTTTTCAAAAATTTTAAATATTTTTCTGTATAACGTAAAGATATATCATCAGGAGACATATTATAAATTTTAGATAAGATCACTTTCAGCTCATTAATAGATGTATTTCCAAATAATAGATCGTTACTTCCTTCTTTCATTAAAGGAATTCTAATTAAACATTTTTTAAGTAAAGATAGATGAGATTTAGGTTTAGATATATATTGTTTTTCTGATTCTATAATTATTAGTTTTAACAAAGTAATACATTTTTCTATTTTTTCAAGGGTGTTACTTTCTTCTTTTAAAGGGCTTATGAATTTTTCAAGGAGTTTTTCAATCTCATTTTTATATAATTGAAAAATGAAGTTAATGGCTACATATAAAACTTTTTTTTCTTTTATTTGGAAAATAATACTCCAGAACTTATCTAACCCTTTTAATTCATCAATATTTTCTACATGCTTTATTCCATATTCCTCATCTCTATTTTGGCCTTCGAATTTATTATATTCATTAAATTTGATTTTACTATTATTCATATCGAAAAATAATGCAATAAATAATTTTAACTGTTCTACTGTTATATCAGTTTGACTATCTTCTGATATAAATTCAAATAATTCTTGTTTTATTTTTTCTTTTCTTATAACTGCATCATTATTTATATTATTATTATCGGTTATATATTTTTTGACAAAATCATAAAAAATTAATTTATCATTTGGACATACAGCATTAGTAATTAAAGTATCTTTTAAAAAAGGAATAAAATCATAATCAGTATAATATTTATTTACTAAAAAGGGATATATTTCCATTCTTTTCTCTATATTTTTCAAATGGGTAAATCCATCTATAATAAATTTATCTATTACTTCAGGTTCTGATATATTATTTTTATTTAATAAATCCTTTGCCTGTTTTATATATAATTTAAAATTATCCTCAAAAAGATTTAATAAATGCTTATCTTTTTTAAAATCATTTATTATTTCTTTGTATTCATCATTTTTTTTATCTATTATTTCGAATAAAATAGAATAACTTAAAATAGTTTTTTCATTCTTTTTAATACTATTTTCGCATATATCAAAAAATTTTTTAAGATATTTTATATCTTTATCTATAATTATGAATATTTTTTCTAAAATAGGGCTCTTAGTTAAATCTGGATCATTAGACATTAATAAGCATTGGCATAAATAGTCACATAAATATTCAATATTTTTTTCATTATTTTGTCCAAATATAGATAATTTATATACTAGATCTATTTCATCATCATTATTTTTGTTATCGACATTCATCCTTATATTATTAAGTAACATTTCTATATAATTGTCTTTTAAATTTGGAGCTAATTTAGATAATAATTGTAATATAGTCAATTTAGCTTCTAAATCCCCTTTTTTTGTACAACTCCAAATTAGTTTAATGTCATCTTCTGATAATTCATTTTCAACTAAAAGTAATTGTATTACTTCTGTTGCCCTACTAATTATTTGACTATGGTAATTAGCACCAAAAATTTCTTTTATTATATCGTTCTTTTTAATTAAATCAATAATTTTATGTAAAGCCTCTTTATTATTTTTATTTTTTTCAATATAATCATTTAAAGCTTTTATCCCTTGGAGTCTACGATCGAAAATACTTGTTTTAATTGTTTTAATGGATAAAGTCAAGGTTATTTCATCATATAAATTAGTTAAGTCATTTGTTGGATCTTCATCTTTATATTCATTTATTTTTAATAATAAATTAGATATGATTTCAATTAAATCTTTTGGCATGCTTCTCATTTCTTTTTCATTTAAACCATTAATATAATTAATTAAAGAGTTTTTTATTGCATTACAATTTTCTTTAAAATAATTACGGTGTAAATAGGGAAACATAAATGTTAAGAAGAAGAAAATATTATATATTTCTTCGGAATTAGGTTGATTTTGTAATATTTCAATAAATTTAGAAAAAGTGTTTTCTTTTTCCAACATTTTTAAAAGATATGCGAAATAATAATAAAAATCTTGAGGTTTTCCTATAATATAATTTTTTTTTCCTTCTTTTTCATAATTAAAAAACTCATCTATATCAATATTTGTATCATTTGCTAATTTATCATTCATAATTTTCATTGGATTTTTTTCTTCTTCGTGATTTATATTAAAATAACCGGATGAGTAATTATCTTTTAAATATTTTTGTTGACAAGCTGAATATGTGTTAAATTTTTGAATTCTTTTTGAATAAAAATAAATATATTCACTGCTATTATTTCCATCACCAACATATTTTTCATTTTCATCATCAGTATTTATTTGAATGTCTTGATTATCAAGTTTCCAAATATCTATATGTTTATCATAAGTATCATTTTCATCTTCTAAATTTTTAAAATGTTCTGGATATAATCTAAATGCTATTTTATATTGTATTTTTTTATACCCATTATTTTCATTTTCCACCATATCCACCACTGTAGATGGGTACCATTTATTTCTATCATAACAATCAATAATATCATATTTTTTTAAACTTGTTCTCCAATCCCAATCTTTAGTTTTTGTGTTTTTTTCGAATATATTATAGTCTTTTATTGGTATATATTTATTTCCATATTCGAAATATTCAATAATATATTCTCCATCTTTTATATCTTTTATTCTTCCTCTTACCCAAGATTTTTTATCCAAATTATTATTTGAAAAATCATTTTCTATAATAAAATCAATTTCATCACCAATCTTAAATTTTTTTGTAAAAATCTTTTCAAAACCCTGACAAAATTTTGAATTAAAATGAGAAAAATCATAATTTTTTTCATTATCTTCATATCTATGGGAAGTGAAGAATGAAGTCGAGCCATGTTCCCTATAGAAAATAAACCTTATTTTTTCGAACAAAGGAGAATATTTGTTGTTTTTATGAAATTTCAAAAATAGTTTAAACATATTTGCAAGTAAATCTAAGGCGATTTTATCTCCGTTGTCACCATATATTTTAGGTTGAATTAAAATATTCCCTATTACTTCTTGAAGGAATTCACCCATAAAGAAGGTTAAATTTTCTTCATTATTTGAAAAAAATTCTTCTAAAGATTCTTTAGTTAATATTTCTTTTATCATATTTGTAAGCTCTATAATATACTTGGTTTTATCACAGTCTCTATACCAACTTATTTTAATTTCATTACTAATATTTTTTAATTGTGTTAACATTGAAGAATTTGATTCTTCTTGATTATTCATGTTATTTTTAAATATTTTTTTTTAATTTATCATACAATATAAGCAAAAACATTAATTAATTTAATAATTATTAATTATTATTTAAATATAATTTAAAAGAATTTGAAATGAATTTATGGGGATTGGGGATTGGGGATTGGGG
>JAJJLS010000116.1:0-10957 GCA_023783355.1 Polyplastron multivesiculatum
CCAATCCCCAATCCCCAATCCCCATTATATTTTTCATTTATAATATAAAATTTTTAATATATATATTAAAAAAATAATTAATATTTTTATTTTATAATAAAAATAATATAAAATGGCCAGTATCATAAACTGGATAATAGATAAATATCTTAATAATATATTAGAAATAAATAAAGAACTTACAAAATCCTCATTATTAACTGGAGAAATTCAGATGGCTAACTTAAAAATAAAGCCAGAAATATTTACACTTTTAAATCTTCCATTTTTTGAACTAGTCCATGGATATGTTGGAAAGCTTAGAATAAAAGTAAAATTACCCAGAGTCCATTTACATCCAATTAAAGTTGAAGTTGAGAATGTTTTTTTCCATGCAAAACAAAAAAAATTATCTAGTATAAACAAAGAAAGTGAAATAAAATTTATGGAAGGATTTAAAAATATGCAATTACAAAGTTTAGAAGATTTTAAAAATGAATTAACAACTTATCAAGAAGATCTTAATCCTAATATGCTATCCAAATTAATTAATAATATTGAAATTAGTGTTGATAATATATGTATAAGATTTGATGATGAAATATCTTATACCTTGACACCATTTTGTTTTGGGATTTTAATAAAAAATATAAAATTTAAAACAGTAGATAAAGAATTTAAAGAAGTAGAAAGTAAATATTCCATACCTTTTGAAGAAATAAATAATAAAATTATTAAAATAGATCAATTCTCAATATATTTAGATATATATGAAAATGAAGGAAAAATAGTTGAATTTGATAAACAAATTATAGATACTCCAAATACTGTGATTCAAGATGAAAAATTTAAAACTTTTTTAGGTCCAATGTTAGATTATTATAGATACTGTCTTTCAGAAACTTATGAACATATTAATAATTATTTATCTCATAATTATATATTATTTAATTTATGTCTTTTATTAAAAGTTTCAATAAATGAAAATTTAAAAAACGGTAAACCAAAAATAACTGTTGATTGCAAAATGAATGATATAACAATGGAATTATCACTTATACAAATAAAAGCTATTATGAAATTAAGTATATATCAGAATTTGATGTTAAAATACCAATTAGGATTATCTAAAGAATATTATAATAAAAAATTAACTGAACAAGAAAAAATGGATTATATTGATAATTATGCAAATTATTGTGAATATATGTATGGAAAAAAACCCAATGAAAAAAAAGGAAATAAAATAAAAGCAACGTTAAGTAAAATAGAAGAAGGATTAAAATATGAAGAAATACAAATTATGAGAAATGCAGCAGAGTCAAAAATGAGTCATAAAAATGAATTAGAAGAAATTGACAAACAATTAAAAGAAGTCAAAAAAGATAAACTATTTAAGAAATTAAGTTTTAAAAAGAAAAATAAAGAGGAAGAAGAAGAAAAAAAGAAAGAAAAACAAAAACAAATTGAAGATTTAGAGCAAAAAAAAACAGATTTGGAACTAAAAGTATCCACCTTAGTCAAAAACAAGCTGGAGCATATTGAGTTATTAAGTGGGCTCTTACCTGATGCTTCTGGTGATTTTAATCTGTTAAAAATTAATTTTGAAATACCAAATATTTATTTTACTATTTATAGGTCGAAAGAAGAAAAATTATTTACAATGATATTAAAAGAATTTATTTTATTTGGGGATGTAAAAAATAGGCAACAGTTAATAACTTTATCTATAAATGATATGTCAATGTTACAATTTCAATTACCTGAATCTAAATATCAAACAATAATGACTACTGTAGAGCAGAAAAATGAAAATTTTAATGAAGAAGAAAAAAACAAAATAAATGCTTGCTATATTGAATTTGAAAATAATCCTGAATTTACTAATTCTAATTTTAGAATAAAATTCAGAAATCAAAAAAGAATTATATTAATAGCAAATATCTTTAGTTTGCAATATATTGGTAAAAAATTTGCAGATTATATGATATTTTTTATGGATAAAAATTTTGATTTTCCTGAAAAATATAATGTATCTGGAGAAATTTATAAATTTATAAAAGACGGATTTAAATCTGATAATTTGCAAACTAATTTTCAGCATTTTAATGCTGAATTAGACGTGACTATAAAAAGTCCTATTATTTTATTTCCTATCGATATATTAGATAATTCCAATAAAAAATGTATTTTAATAAGATGTGGTGATTTTCATATATATTCAATTCTTCCTCCTAGACAAGATCCAAAAATAAATTATGCAGAAGTTACAGAGAGAGAAAAATTAATAGATAGATATATATTAAAGTCAGAACAACTATGTGTGACAACATTAGACAATTTTGAAGGAGATATGAGTAGATTATTAGATTCTAAAGGACTTAATTTAGTTGAGGATGTATCTTTCGTACTTAATGCTGATATTATGTTTGAGAGCAAAAATAAATTTTTTGAAAGATTCAATATAGAAATGAAAGTAGGAAAATGTAAGGTAAATATAAGAGATTTACAATTACCCTTTTTTATGGAAATGATTGAAAAATCAGGTAAATTGATTAAATTAGCAATGTATAAATTGGAAAATAAGAATAATTTTGAAAAAAGGGAAATTAAATTTAATAAAGAGGAAGAAGAAACTTATAATAAAAATAATAAAAATAAAATGTTGAAAAAAAACGAAAATATTGATAAAATAGAAAATATAGAAAAAAATGAAAATATAGAAAAAAATGAAAATATAGAAAAAAATGAAAAAATTGAAAATAATGAAAAAATTGAAAATAATGAAAACATTGAAAATATTGAAAAAAATGAAAAAATAAATGAATTTGATTTAAATGCTTTTTTACAAGATGAAAATGAGGAAAAACAAGAATTGATTGAAATAAATACAAATCAATCAGATATAAATAATATAAATAATATAAATAATCCTAATATTGAGGAAAATAAAGATAATAAAGATAATAAAGATAATAATAATAATAAAGTAGTTATAAAAGATGCTAATGAAGCTAAATTATTAGTATTTCATTTTCAATTAGAAGATTTCCAATTTTGTCTCCAAAAAACAATATCATATGGTGAAAAACAAATATTATTAAAAACAAAAGATGAAAATTTCAAAAACTTAATATATCGTGATTTTATCATATTTTATATGAATAATTTAATAATCGATTGTTTATTAACTGAAAAATTCAATGCAAATGTGACTTTGTTAATTAAATCAATAGGTGTAATTGATAAAGAAACCTTGATAACAAACGTAAACAATCCACATGGAGATTTATACGTAGATAAAGAATTCCAAAATATAATAAAAATGGATTCAGGTGACAACAAAAATGAAATGGATAGGACTTCTACTAGTCATCAATTCAGATCGGATTTTAATTCAGAGGAATCTATTATACTTTCTGATTTTAATAATATTGCAAATGATGAAAATATTATTAATAATGATATAAAAGTAGAAAATTATGATAAATTTTTTATGGTCTTAAAATTTAGTCATAACAATGAAACACAAACCCAATATGCCGATATTTTATTAAAAAAAATAAAAGTATGTATTGCCATGAACACAATTAGTAGAGTAATGCAGTTTAGTTTATATTATTTAGAAATGTTTTATAAAATAATTGAAAAAAATTTAATAATATGGGAAAATATGGAAAAAGAGCATAAAAGAGAAAAAATGAGAAATAAACTTATTAGTAAAAATAGTGGTAATTTAAGTGAAAGTGATGATAATGATGATGAATTAGATATAAATGAAGAAATAGAAAATAATGATTCCAATAAATTATTTGATTCTAACTTTGTTTCACAATTAGCTGAAGATATTAATAAAAATAAGGAAAAAGAAAAGGAAGAAGATCTTTTAATAATAGATACTAGTTCAAAGAAAAATAATGATGACAATAATATTATTAATACTTCAAATAATATAATATTAAATAATGATATAGAAAAACATGATGATAATACTTCAAATAATATAATATTAAATAATGATATAGAAAAACATACTGATAATAATTTAAATAATATAATACTAAATAATGATATAGAAAAACATGCTGATGAAACTTTGAAAAATAAAGAAATTAAATTAAGTAAAATATTTAGAACAAAAAAAAAGAAAATAAATATAAAAATAAAATTTGAACTTAGAGAAACATCAATAATATTTCCTTTAGATGATTCCAAGCCTAAGACTAAAGTTATAAGAATTAAATGTAATGTAAATGGAAATATACATCTTAAAACAAATTTTGATTTAATAAGGGATGGAAATGGTAAATTAGTTAAAGTAAATTTCAATGAAAATTTAATTAAGACAGGAGTAAAAGTTCTTAATGTTGATTTAGGTATTTTAAATTATCAAAATGGAATATATAGTATAGATAATATATGTGATAGGATTTTAACTGGATTCCGTTTATGTCTTAATATAAATTCACTTTTATTACTACCACAAAAAGAACAATCAGTTACTTTAGTAAATATTGATCTTGATCCTTTAGTATTTAATATTGGTTTTACACATATAAAAGCATTTATAAAATTTATTCCTATTTTAAAAGAATTTTTTGGAGATATAAAAAGAGGGTATGATGATCCAATAACAGAAATGGAAAATTATAGAGATATTGATGAAGATATTAATTATAATATTAATAATATTAACAACACCGATAATATTAAAGAAAATGATAATATAAATAATAATATAGAAATAAATACTGATTCAAATATAATATCGACTTCTACTAACAATAATGAAATATCTACTAAAATTGAAGAAGAAAACCAAAATATAAATGAAATTAAAGATATTGAAAAATACAAAAAAAGAAGACGTAGCAAAAAGAAAAAAAAAGACAAAAAAAAGAAGGAAAAGAAATTTGATGGAAAACCTGAAATAAATATCTTAAAATTAAATAATACTTTTGATGTAAAAATAAATTTAGAAAAAACTTTAATAAAAATAATAGATGATTCTGGATATTATTTACAACCTTTATTAAATATTGAATTTAGAGAACCACCAATTAAATTTAAACTGAATACAAACAGTGATTCAGTAGAAAATATTAGTAATTTCCTTGTAGAGAGTATTTCTCGTAAAGAAATACCTTTAAAAGATTATGACATCAAAAATTTAGCTTTATATGGTGAAATTGGTTTCAGTTTTTCAATAACATTTTATAATAACAGAATAGAAGATTGGGAACCAATTATAGAAAAATATGAAGCTTCAATAACGTTCGATCAAATCGCATGGTTTTCAAGATTAAGAATATTATATAATAGTAATGATATGCTCAATTTAAATGTATCTTTTTCTTTATTGTGTACAGTAAATAATATATTGAAAAAAATTTTATATGGAGGAGAGAAAGAGCCTAACTTGATAGATGTCGCATCAAATACAGATGACAGAATTGCCATTGAATTTATTAATTTAAGTGGGATTAATATAAATTGTTGGCTGGATGCTGCAGATAATATAAATAATGAAAATTTGATAAATAGATATAAATTTGATTTAGATTCTGATATAAAGAGTAAAAGCAATAAAAAAAAAATTAAAAGAGATAAATTAAATAAAATTTACAAAAAATTGACAGAGGCCCAGCTAAAAATTAAAAAAGATAAATTTAGTTTTAAAGTGCAAGGATTTCTTCCTATAACCGCCAATGATTTTTCATCAAATTATACCACATGTTTTAAATTAAGGAAAGATACAAAAAATAAATATGTAGACAAAAAATTAAGTTTCAATATAGAAAATCGTGGTATGAATGAAAAAGATGAAAATAATGAAGAAATAGAGGATATTAATGAAGAAAAAAATTTGATGTTACTTAAAGAAAAATTAATAATAAAAAATGAAGAAGAAAATATTATAGATACTTCAAGTAAAAATAAAGATTTAATTCTAATTAATGAAGAAAATGAAGAAGAAAATATAGAAATATATATTAAAATAAGAAAAAATGGAAATTTGAAATCTATAGTGTTTGAAAGTAATATATTCTTTTATAATAATTTACAAGTTCCAATTTCATTGTCTTTAATATCCCAAAGAGATTTTAATAATTTATATAATTCAGATGATAATATGATTAATCATGAAAAGAATGTTGATAAGATAATAATAAATTCGGGAACGAAAATATCTTTAGCACTTACATATTTAATTAAGAAATATAGAGTTTATATTTCTTTTTATGATAACTCAAATAAGGAAAAATATAGTTATTCTCTACTTTATGAAAATTTTAATGAATTAAAAAATGATTATAATAATTTTATAAAATATGAACAAGAAAATTTGCCTTCTTATAAAGGTAGAAAAGAGACAGAACTAAATGATTATTATTCAAGAATGGTTACAATAAAGCATAATAATAAAGATTTTTATATTTGTTCTAATCTTATTATACAGCATGGATCTAATGATATAATAAGAGATATGCCAAATCAAGCAAATAATCAAAAAAGAAGAGAAATACCAAATATTAATGAAAATAACCAAGAAAATAATATAGGCCAAATAGATAATATAAGTAATTTAAGTTTATTATATGATATATGTCATACAAAGACTTTTAGTTATTTATTTATATTAAATGAATCATTAGTAATTGAAAATCAATTACCATTCAATATAAAATGTGAAACTAATGGAAATATCAAAAAACAAATATCAATAAGACCTCTTCAAAATAAATATCTTTTAGATGTAAATCAAAATAATCTACAAATAAGATTAACTTTAAAATACCATAAAAAAGATTTTATCTCTGATTTTTTTGATATTAATACAATAGGACAAAATTTAAATCAAAACCAAAATCATAGAAATAATAATAGAACTAACGAGGATATTGAAGCAGTATTAAAATTATATGAAGGTAATGGAGACTTAACTAATAGAAATAAATACTTAGAATGTAATTTAAAAATAGAAGAAAATATTGAAAATGAGAAATTCATTGGTGCCTATGAAAAAGAATTTGACTATAATGTTAAATCTTTCCCTAAAAAAAGGAAAATAATTATATATAATAAATGTATAATAATAAGTAAATTAGACTCTATATTATTTATAAAAAGTGAAGATATAAGAGAAAGGGATTTTAACACAGAGAATTATAATGGAAAAATATTCCCTAATTCTGTTAATATACTTAATGCAAATAATGTAAAAAAGACATTTAAAATAAAATGTGAGAATTCAAATTGGTCTGAAAAGTTTAATATCAATACTATAGGACATATAGGTGTAATTTCATTGGAAAAAAGAGTAGATAATAATAATATTATAAATTTAGATTTAGGCGTATCAATTTCTTCTTCATGGAAATTCTCTAATTCTTTATTAATTACTATAGAGCCTAGATTTTTATTAATTAATAAATTTGGATATGATTTACAGTATAAACAATATAATGATAAAAAAGATAAAGCAACCAATGATCAGGGAAATCAATTTCAAAGTCATTTAATAAAAAATGGAGAAGAACTTAAACTTAATTTATTAAAGGGAAGTAAAAAAATGAAAAAAATGATACAAATTAAAATGGGAGAATATTCCGTGGATTATTCATGCCCTGTTGATTTGGATGAAATAGGAGATGTTGATTTAAAAATTCCTATTAATGAAGAAATGAAACAAAAAATATTAAAAAAGAATTTAGAAATAGAAAAAAAAATTGAAAAATTAAAAAGAAAAAACAAATTAAAAAAAAAATTGCAATTAATTGAAGAAAAAAATAAAGAAGAAGAAAATAAAAAAAATAATGAAAATTTAAATAATAATAATGTAATAAGTAATAATAAAGAAAATATAATAATTTCTGAGAATACTGAGAATAATAATAATAATGATAATGAGATTATAAATACTAATATTAAAAACGATAATATAATAAGCACAAATTCTCATGATATAGATGACTTAGTTAATACAAATATTAATATAAATACTCTTATAAATAATAATAATAACAACGATAACAATCAGAATATAAATCAAATAAATAATCAATTTAATATGGGTACTGCTAGCGTTTCTGAATCAGAGAAAGAATCTGCCATAGATGATGATGAAATGAGTACAGATAGTTTTTCTTTTACTAAAAAAAGTGAAAGATTTTTATCTAAAAAAGAAGGTAAAAAAGAATTATCCCCAATACAAGAAAAATTAAAAAAGATAGAAGAAAGAAATAAAAAATTACAAAAAGTACAAATGGTACCTAGAAAATATTATATTTTTAATCAAAATAATATGCCATATTTATTAATTCGTGTAACCAAATCAATTTATAAAGGTTTAATATATATAGTAATATTCCCTCCAGAAAACCCACAATATATAATAAAAAATCAAACTGATTTAACTATATCATTAAGACAAAAAAAAGATACTTTTAATCATGAAAATATTATTTTAGAAAAAGGTAAGGACATACCATATTGCTGGAGTGATTTACTAAACGAACAAAAATTATTATATGTGACAATTGATAATAATGATGTTGAAATAAATTTGAATGAAATTAAAGTCATAAGAAAAAGATTAAAAATAAATGAACAATTGTTATTAAGGAATCATGATGAGAGAAGAAATAGAAGAATAAGGACACCATTTTTCTTCCAAACTACAGTTGAGAATAATAAAACTAGGGCTTTAATTATAAAAGGTAGTAATCAATCAGAAAATAATAAAATTTCATTTTTACAAAGAATAAAAGAACAAAAAAAGAACTCATTTAATATTAGAGTTAAATTATATACTAAAGGCTTTGGTATATCAATAATAAATAGACAGCCTAGAGAATTATTCTATATATCCTTCTATGGATTTTTACTGGAGAGCCAATTATTTACCTTTTATAAAGATCAATGTAATCATATTATAGCGAATGTAAAATTATCTCTTAAAAATTTCCAAATGGATTATTGTCTGCGAGATCTTTTTAAAAGTATGGTTATACCAAAAAACCAAATTACTCCTCAAATTGAAGAATCGAATCAAAATAATGATAATATAAATAATAATCCAGTTATTCCAATGTTCCAAGGAATTATATCTTTTCATAGAATTAATAATGATTTAATATCGGTTTGCTCAGATGAATTTCCTCAGTTAGATTTCACCATTCAACCAATAAAAGTTAATGTGAGTAATTATCAATTAATGAGTCTTATAGATTTTGGATTAGAATTAAAGCCTGAATTTGATTTTTATTTAACTGAACCACAAAAAGTCAAGAAATTTGAAAATATTGAAGATTTAGAAAAGTTCTTAAATGAAGAAAATTTAAATATTAATGATATACCAGAATATGACCCAGAGCATTATGATACTCTATTAAATTCAAAATTAATAATATTACCTGAAGAAATTATTTTTAATTCAGAAAATCATTATATGTTTTTCATAAAAAATATTGCTATAGGTAGTTTACTTATAATTTTAACAACAAGAATAGACCTCAATTCTTTCCGTGTTATACCTACAATTTTTTCAGGATTAAGTAGTTTTATAGGAAATATTTTTACTCATATTACCGATTATAATTTATATTTGCCATCTGCAATCTATACAGATGTATTCACTGATATTATTACTTTAGGAACTCAATTAACAAATTCATACATAAGTAAAATAAAAAAAAGAATATTTACTATAATAGGAAGTTTAGATATTATAGGTAATCCAACTGGGTATGTTTCATCTATAGCCCAAGGATTTTTAGAAATTTTTGAAGCCCCAAGAAGGGGACTTATACATGGCCCATTAGGTTTTGGGGAAGGAGTAGCAAAAGGTTTTGGTACATTTATTACTACGATAATTTCTAGTAGTATTGATATAATTGGAAAAATATCTGGAACTTTATTATCTTCATTTGAAGAATTACAAGGAATTAAAAATACTGAATATTTATCAGAAAGAGAACCATCAAATGTTTTTTCAGGTTTATATTATGGTATTAAAAATGGAATTTTTGATATAGGAAAAGGAGTTGCTGGAATTTTTATTCGTCCATATCAAGAAGCAAAAAAAAGTGGATTTGGAGGTTTTATTCAAGGAGTTGGAGCTGGTTTAATAGGTGCAGCTGTGTCTCCAGTTACTGCCGGATTGAGGATAACTAATAATTTAATAGTTGGAATTAAAAATACCGCACTTATTTTTAATCCTAAATTAAAAACACAAAGATTTAGGTATCCAAGAACAATTCAAAAAGCAATTAGACTTAATTCATATAATGAAGATGAAGCTACTATTAGGGCCATATTGGATTATTTAGGGGGATATGATGAACATGAAATTATATATTTTAAACAATTTAAATATATAAAACCAGGATTACAAAGCTCTTTTTCAACTTTAATTTTAACAGATAAATGTATTATGGTAGTTTATCAAGCCAAGGAATTAGTTTTTGAAATTGAATTAAATTTAATTAGAAGAGTTGAAGTTCATAAGGAGCCTAATAATATCAATGTTGATTTGATTTTTTATTTGGATAATAATACAAGAAGATATATTAGTACAAATGATTTGTCACTTTGTATTGACTTTTATCTTATGTTTGAAAATGTTAAAGAATAAAATATGAAAATATTATAGTTAAATATATAATTATTAGTTAATTACATTCAAATTTATTAATAATACAATATCTATTTTTGGTATTTATATTTTTTTTTGATATTTTAAATAATAAATATTAATGTCAATATTATATAAATTTAATAGAAGGATAAATATTTTCAATTAAATTAAATAATAATTAAAAATTATAGTCATTATTTTTTTTGGAATTTTTATTTAAATAATTATATTAAATTTTTTAATAATAAATATAATAATATTTATTAATTTTTAAAAAAGATATTTTTTATTTTATATTTTTTAAATAATTTTCTAAAAAATATGGGGATTGGGGATTGG
>JAJJLS010000117.1:0-10922 GCA_023783355.1 Polyplastron multivesiculatum
CCCCAATCCCCAATCCCCAATCCCCAATCCCCAATCCCCAATCCCCATATGAATTTTTTATTTATATTTGCATTAAAATAAATAAAAAATAAATATAATATTATAATACTAAATTTATATTATATTTAATAAAATTGCTTATAAATGATATTCTTTTTTAAAGATATAATTAACTAAAAAAGATGAAAAGAAAATCTGTAGATGATAGAATTAGGGAAAAATCTAAATATCTTGTAAGTATTGATTCTCAAGGAAAAAAAATAGCAAAAACCCAATCAGAAATAGAAAAAGAACTAAATATAAGAAGTTATAGTGAATATAAAATAAAAGATGATGATTCATTGTTAAAAGAAGAAGATGAAGATATTGAAACTAAAATGATCAGATTAGTTATTATCAAAAAAAAAGGAGGAAATGTTTTAGAACATATGAATATTAAAAAAAAGAATAAAAAAAAAGAAGCTCATTTAAAATTGCCAAAAATTAGGCAAGCTTTGTCCATATTAGAAATTATAGATACCAAAAGAAAACAAAAAAAATTTTTACATCATTTAAAAATAAATAGTATTTCATTAAATTTAAGAAAAAATGTACCTTTTTTTTTTCAAAGTATTCAAAAATATATTCTAAAGAAAATATTTCATATATTAATTCAATATTTTAGTAATAATAATAATTATAAAGAAATATTGAATAAAAATAAGCCTAAAGGTTTATTGTCTACCCCTCATATAAGCAAAAAGCAATCTAAAAAATTTAAATTATATAATAGTAGTACTATGAAAGCTGAGTTAATGACAAAAAAAGATAATATGAAAAAGAAAAGTGGATTAGACTCATTATTAGAAAAACTAGAAAAAGAGAAAGAATCTGAAAGAATAAAACAACAGATGAATATACGTACTTCCAAAACTGTTAATAGAAAAATAAAAAAATTAAGTTCTTTAAATAGAAAAGAAAAAAAGCATTATTTAAAAACAAAAGAAAACAAAAAAATGTTACAAAATGAAGTCTCTATTTTTAAAAAAAGAACAAATATAAACGAAGTAGGATTAAGTCAAATAAAACAAAAATTTCTATCTAATGAAGATTCAAGTTTTTTTTCTGAAGAGACCCCTAGTGGACTAAAGTCGGCCAACTCTAACTTTACTGGAAGTAAAAATAAAAATACTTCATTTAATTCTTTATCTTTTAAAAATAATGAAAGTAAAAATAATAATAATGTAGATATAAGTAAAAAAGAAGATAATAAAGAAATTAATAATGATGATCTTTATAGCTTTAAAAGTAAAGAAAGTAAAAAAGCAAAAAAAGATTTAGATCCAGACTGGAAGAGAAAAACCGTAAATTCTTTTAATAATAAAAAATTAATAAAAGCTTCAAGTAAACAAAATTTGAGAGTAAGTGCTAAATTAAATAATATAAGTTTAAAAAAATTTGAAAGTGGACATATATCAATGGTTAGTCTTAAGGACCAGGAAGAAACAACTGAAAAAAAAGGAAAAATAGTATCTGAAGAAGAATTAGAGAAATCAGAAGAAGAAGAAGAAAGCGAGGATAAAGAAGAAGAGGAAGAAGAAAGTTCTACTAACTATAATTTTATAAGATTGCCAAGTGAACAAAATGAAGATGAAGAAGATATATACAGAAAGAAAGTAAATTTAGTTGAATATGATTTATTTTATAAAGAGCAATATCTTAGAAATGATGTTTTTAAATATGATGTAGAAAATATAAAAGATAAAGAAGTTGAAAAAATTAATAAAGAAATGAATAAATTAGATATAAAAAGAAAATTAATTGAAAAAAAAAAATTAAAAGATGTAATGGAACTAAAGGGGGCAGATACAAAATTATTACAAGAGGAAATAAATGATTTGAATGAAAAATATAAAGATATAAAAAAAGTAGAAAAAGAAAAGATTGAATTAAATATAGATACAACTGAAGAATTTTATAATAAAGGAAAACTTTTAAATATATATTTTGAAAATAAAAAAGAAAAAAATTTACCTAGATTTGCATTAGAGAGTTCAGAAGAAATAGGAGCAAAAGAGATTATAGATTTTAAACCTTTAAGAAGAGAAGAAGCATCAAGAAGATATTTTGATGATTGTATTTGTCTTGAACAAAGAAAAAAAATAAATGAATTTCTACTTTATTCAAGATATATTAGTAAATTTTTTGTTGATAATTGGATATTTGACTATCTATCTTTATTAATTATAATGATTAATAGTATTTTAATGTTTATAAGTGATCCAACTAACCCAAATAATATTGCAAATAAGACTGATAATTATTTTTTAATATTTTATACAATCGAAGCATTATTAAAAATTGTAACATATACATTTTATTCTGCTGAAGATGCTTATCTAAAGGATTATTGGAATATTTTAGACCTATTAGTTGTTGTTATTGGAATAATATCTTTTATTTTAGAGAAATCAATGGGAGGAAAGAAATTATCAGGACTATCTGCATTAAAAATTTTTCGTATTTTAAGGCCATTAAAAACAGTTAAAAGATTTAAAGGATTAAAAAAATTAGTTTTAGCATTATTAGCTTCAATTGGACATCTTTGGGAAACAGTAACAATTTTATTTTTCTTTTTTTTATTTTTTGCTGTGGCAGGATTACAAATGTGGCAAGGATTATTTTATAGAAGATGTATGAATTTAAATTATGGCTATTTTACTTCTTTAGAAACAAATGAATATATGTGCTCTTTTGATTCAAATTGTGAACCTTTAAATACATATGGACAAAAATATATTTGTGCAAAAGGTTATATAAATCCGAATAATGGTGCAATTAATTTTGATAACATTATAACATCATTAATAACTGTTTTTATTATTGTAACTTTAGAAGGATGGAGTTATATATTTACTTATGTATCAAAAACATTTAAAGATAAAATATATATTAATCCAATTATTATTATAATATATTTTCATGCTTTAATTTATTTTGGAGCATTTTATTTAATTAATCTATTTTTGGCTGTTACAAATTCTGAATTTGAACATATTGAAAAAAATAGAGAAAAATTAAATGAGAAAAAAAGTTTTTTTAAACTTATTCAAAGTAAATATGATATAAGAGAAAAGAAAAAGCAAGAAAAAAAAATTATTCACAAAAAATTAAAAAATAAAAATAATAAAAAAAGTGATGAAACTTTAAAGGAATTATATAATAAAGTTAATGATGAAGCATTTCATATTAGTAAAAACAAAAGAGATATACCTAAAGTATATTCGACTGTGAAAGACATATATATTATGGCTAATAATAATCCAAATGAATTATACCTTGAAAAATTGAGAATTGAAAAAGAAGAAAAAAGTTTATGTCAAGATATAAAAAGACAGCAAAAAGAAATAAATTTGCTTATAGAAGAAAAAAAAAAAGAAATGGGTAAATTAAAAATAACTTCTAAAAAAAGCAATAAAATTAAATATGATAAAAGAAAAGGGAAGAAAGAACAAATGGGAGATACAAAACTAACAGATAATAATAAAATATCAAAAATTAATAATTTAATTACTAATAATTATGGAAGTGTGATTTTTGATGAAACTAAAAATAATAATATTAACAAGATGAATTCAAATTTAAATTTAAATCAAATAAACAATAGTGTTGAATTGTCTGAAATTATCCAAGTAAAAAATAATATTAATCATACTTTAATCGATATTTCAATAGATAACACAATAAAATATTTTAATGACAAAATTATTAATATGGCAAAAACATTCACAAAGTATAAGGAGGAGAAAAGTAAAGTAAAAGAAATAAATGATAAAAGTCAAGAGAATGATAAAATGAATCAAATAAGTTTTTTTGAAGATACAAGTTTTGAAAAAGAGTTAAATGAATTAAATAGAATTAAAAAAGAAAAAATAACAAATGAATTTCATAATAAAAGAAAATTAACAAAAATGAAATTGCTTAATGATCAAAGTATTTCTTTTTTAAGTAAAAAAAATAAAGAAAAATCAACAAGGAAATTAGATTTTTTATGCCTAAAGCATAGCACTTTTCAAGATTTAAGCCAAAGAAATATGTTATTAATAAATAAAGAATTATCTTTTATTGATGATTTATCATTATCTAGTTTATCAAATAGCTCTCAAACAAAGAGTAATGGTAGCAAAAAAAAATATAATAGAGGTAATACCAACTTCCGTCCTAAAAATAATTTAATGTTGACAAAATTGATATTTGATGATTTTAAAAATAATATAGATAATTTAAGTTATGATAATGATATGTTTAGTAAAAATGTATTTGGATTTAATAAATATAGGTTAAAAAAAGCAAAAAATAATATAGAAATAAATAATGATATAAGTAAGGACAAAGATAAGGATATAAATAAAGATATAAGTAAAGATATAAATAAAAATATAAATAATAATATAAATCAGAATATTAACAATAGTTTCAATGATAGTAGAAGTATTATTAATTCAAAAGGCTTTGAATTAACTAAAGATATAACTTTAAAATCAAATTTTAAAAGGCCTTATTCTATATTAAATCAAATAATTAAATATGAAGATGATCAAAAGTTTAATGATAACAATATTAGATTTAATTTAAAAAAATATCTTAAAAAAGAAGTAGAAAAAGATAATGAATTTCTTAATAAAGATAAAAGGAAATCTTTTCTAGGATTTTTAGAATATGCACAATTTCAAAAAGAATTAAAAGAATTAGATGAAATAATAAAAAATGAATCGGATAATGAAAATGATTTAAATGATAACACTTTTTCTGAGGATAATTTGCATTTTTTAAGTGAAGAATCATATCTTAGTAGAAATGATAATATATCTCTAGAAGATATTGAATTCCTACCAAATAATGTAAAAGAAAATAAAATATATGATAATGAATATTTAATTCATGAAAATATTAAAAAAAATTTAGATTCTAATAAATTAACGCAAAAAATAAGATCAGAAGTCTTTGAAAGAAAAAGTATTAACACAAACATTAATTTAACAACAAATGAATTAAAAAAATTCTATGAGGAAGCAAATAAAAAATTGGATGAACAACTATATGTTAATAGAAAAAAAATAAGACTAAGAAAAGATATGAATATAAATGTAAGTGCTATATTTAATGAAAAAAATTATAATAAAAACTTAAAAGTAGCAGAGGATATTGAACAAGAATTAAATAATGAAAATGAAGGAAATAAAAATGAGATTAGAAATAGTAATAGGTATCTAAATTCTTCAAAGACATCAATGAGAAATTCAAAAAAAAATGTTAATAATGAACTTGACGAAATAGATAATGAAAATAAAAAGGAAAAAAGAGTTTCAGAGAATAAAAATACTCTTGATAATTTAATAAATGAGACTGAAAAAAATTCAGGAATACCTTTAATGAATAAACAAAAATCGATGAAAATTCTTAATTTAAGATTATCAAATAATAGTAGAAATATGATAAATAGAGGATTTGAAAAGCGTCAAACTTTAAGGTTTAATCTTGGAAATAAAACATTAAATAGAAGTTCATACCTAAGCATATTTAATAATGCTAATGAAAATAATGATGATAATCAAAATGTCCAAATTAAGAAAAGTGCTACTATAAATATAAATAAAAAAAATAATAATATCTTTATTTTTAAAGCCAAAAGTATAGATAAAAATAAAAATAAATATCCTGTTGAAGATTCTAATAAATATTTAGTTAAAGAAGAAAATAAAAAATATACGGATCCATTAACTGTAAAGCAAGAACTTATTCCTTCTAATTTAAGAGGTACTAAATATTATATGAACTATTTATATAATATTCTTGACAAAGATTTAAAAGTTAAAGACAATTTTAAAATTGACCATTGGGAGGATGAAATATTAGGAAATAATATCAAATTAATAAAATTACAACCACTTCCAAAAAGGAAAGACGCTTTTTTTGTTTTTAATGATGATAAATTAAAACTAAAAAAATATAAATATTTAAATTATGATGATGATAAATTTAATGAGAATGAATTAACTTATTTAACCATTAAATTAAAATATCTCCCATTAAGTGTATTATCATTAATACCAAAGAGACTGAGAGATTTTGGTAAGTATGGCTTTAAAAAAGATACAAATCAATGTACATTAAGCTTTAGGCCTGATTCTGCACTTTTAAGTACAAGAATTATAGGTAATCAAAAAAGTTTTTATAATTCTATTAATACCAAAACTACTAAAATTAAAAATAAAGGAACAATAATAACGAATTCTGATTTCAATGATAATTATGTAGTACAAGATGAAATTAGATTTAAAAAAAATACTTTTGAAAGAATGTATAAAAAAATTGATGAATTTAATTATTTAACGTTAAGTCATTATTTTCTTCAAGAAGAGGAATTATATTATAAATTTTTTGACACTAAGAAAAGAGAAGAAAATATTAATAAAATAAAAGAAAGTAATAGAAAAAAATATAATAGATTAAATGTTAAAAAAGAAGTTGAAAATATTTTATTATTTGATATGAAGACAAACTCAAGTAGATATAAAATATGGAGTGGAGAAGATATTTTATATCATTCAGATATAGATAAATGTAAAAAAAAATGGAATAAAATAATAAATTCTTTAGAAGATTTTAATATGATTATATGGAATCAAAATGCTTACATAAAAGCTATACAAAAATTGCGTTATGCCTTTTATGTTTTTGCAATTAATGATTATTTTGATTATTGTATATTAGGAATTGTCTTAATTAATTCTATTTTTTTAGCTCTTGATGGAAATTTTTTAATGCCTGAAACTTTAAATAAATTAAATATTTTCAATTATGCATTTAATGGAATTTATATTTTTGAATATATAGTTAAATTTATAGGTTTAACTCCTTTAGTTTTTTATGCAGATGCTTTTACTTATTTAGATACAATTATTATTTGTTTCGCAATTGTAGATATGGCTACACCTGGAACTAATGATATTGATGTTGTTGGTTCCAAAAAATCTGTTAGTTCCCAATTATCATTTTTAAGAGTTTTTCGAATATTCCGTGTTGTAAGATTAGCAAAACTTTTAAGAAGATTAAAACCAATGAGATTAATTATTGTTTCTATAAAAAAGGCTTTAACCAGTGTTTATTATATTATTATTATACTTATAATGTTTATTTTAATATTCGTACTATTAGGAATATCTTTACTTAATAGAAGTAGTTATTTTCATTCTTTTTTAGAAGGAACTTATACTACATATCAAATATTAACAGTAGAAAATTGGGATGGTATATTTACTGAATTGTGGTCTATAAACTATTTATCTTTTTTTTATTTTATTATATGGATTTTTTTAGGTAATTATATTTTATTAAATTTATTTACATCAATACTACTACAATCTTTTGGAGAAAATGGCAAAGAAGATGAAGATGATTTAACAGAGGACGAGCAAATAGAAAAAATATATATACTTCCAGATTATTTATTTACTCTAAAAAATAAAATAAAAGATAATAATTTGGGTAACATTCATTCCCAAAGAAAGAAAGTTGATAAAGAAGTAATAAATAATATACTAAATAATTCTAATACTTTTTCAGCCTCAAAAGAAGTTCTAACTAAAAACTCCTCATCATTTATTAACTTAAATAATTCAAAACTAAGTATAATTAATGATGCTGAAGAAAAAGAAGAAAAAGATGATAGTGTGGATAAAACTATTGATGATGATATAATTGATGATTTTAATAATATTAATAATTATAATGGTTTAGAGAAAACTATTAGAAAATGGAAAAAAATTAATAAATTATTTAAAAATAATGAATGTGAAAATAGTTTATTTTTTATTCCACAAAGTAGCTGCTTTCGTATCATTAGTATGAAAATAATTAATAAAAAATGGTTTGATATTTTTATATTGCTAATTATTATATTATCAAGTATAAGATTAGTAATAGATACTTTTATTAATGGATATACTTTTGTATTCTTATTCGATATATGTGATTTAATTTTTAATCTTATTTTTTTGATAGAAGCTTGTTTAAAAATCGTTGCCCTAGGTTTTGCTCTTGATGAAGGATCATACTTAAGAGATAATTGGAATAAAATTGATGGTCTTATTGTTGTTTGTTCTTTTGTTGAATTCCATAATTTATTTCAAAAATATATTATGTCAAAAAGTAGTTCTTCTTCAGTTGAATTTCTAAAAGTATTAAGATTACTAAGAACATTAAGACCTTTGAGATTTATTTCCCATAATATGCAGTTAAAATTAATAATTACTTCTTTATTTGATTCTTCATCTTCTATATTAAATGCTTTACTTGTTCTAGCTGTTGTATTATATATGTTCAGTATTGTAGGTATGTCTTTATTTTATTCTTATTATCATGACTGTTATATATTTACACCAGATAAAACTTTTAAATTAGCAACAGATTCATTTAATAACCTTTTAGTGTCTTATGATATTAAAAATGATATAACTTCAATTTCAAAGTTTTGTGCTGATAAATTTAATGGAATAATGGATACTGGCCCTACTTTTAAATTTTCAAATTTAAAAACATCCTTAATTACATCCTATATTCTTTCAACAATGGAAGGATGGGGTGATATAATGAACAGCTATAGAATTTTTAATGAATTTTATGGAATATATTTTATAGCATTTAATCTAGTTGTCTCATATTTTTTTATGAATTTATTTACAGGAATTATGTTTAAATATTTTAATGAGGCATATAAAAGAGAACAGAAAATATCAAAAGAAGATAAAAAAGCTCCAAAATATTATGATTTCTTGACACAAATTGTTGACGCTCAAAGTAATTATATAATATGGAATAAACCAATGAAAGGAACAATTAAATATTATTTAAGAGAAATTGTTGATAGTAATTATTTTGAAGATACTATAATGATTATAATTTTTCTTAATATGATTTTTATGTCTTTATCATATGATGGATGTTCAGAAAAACTAACTAATATTCTTAAAATAATTAATTATATCTTTACTTTTGTTTTTATAATTGAATGTATATTAAAATTATTTGCATATGGATTAAAAGCTTATTTTTATGTTTCATGGAATAAATTTGATTTTTTTATAATAGTAGTTTCAATAACAGATTGGATAGTTGCTGGTATAGATGGAATAGATGCTGCTTTTTTAAAAACTTTTCAAATAATTCGTGTTTTAAGGGTATTAAGAGTATCAAGAGTAATTAGATTAGTTAAAACATTAAAAGGACTAGAAAAGCTAATTCAAACACTTCAATGGTCATTCTCAGCATTAGTGAATGTATTATCCTTAATATTCATTATTTATTGTATTTTTGCTTTAATTGGATGCTATCTTTATGATGGAGAAAAATATGAACAATTTAAAGGTAAATTCACTTATATTAATGAATACTATAATATGGATAATTTCTATAATTCATATTTATTAATTTTTAGATGTGCAACTGGAGAAAATTGGCCAAATATTATGATGGAAATGGCTTATAGGGAAGATGGAAGAGATCAAGGTTATTCAATTGCTTTTTTTATCCTTTGTAATTTTATTATTGGAATTATTTTATTAAATCTTCTACTTATGGTTATTTTACAACAATATGATGAATTTAGTGATAAAAAATATAATCCAATTGTGAAATTTAATTCTTTTTTAACTGATTTTAATAATTGCTGGAATAAATTCTCTACTGAAGAAGATGAAGGATTTAGAATTAATAAATTTCTTATTACTCAGTTTTTTATGGAATTAAATTGGAGCAAATTAAATTTTCCAGAAAAAGGAAAACTTGAATATATCAAAAAATATTTAACTGATTTAAAATTAAATATTGATAATGAAGATTTCGTTTATTACCATGATGTTATTTTTAAAATTATATATAAGCAAATGGGTTCACAAATTGATAGAAATAATCCAGAAAATAATTTAATTTTTAAAACTGAGAAAAAAATACAAATAAAAATAAAAAAACTTATAAATGATTATATATCTAAAAATAAAACTCAATATAACCAAAAACAAAAAAATGTTTTAATTACTTTTAATCCATTAACTGCACATCTATATTACAAACTCTCATTTTTATATTTGAAAACATTTATTAACTATTATAAAGAGAATTCTGAACTACTTCAACATCTAGGAGAAACTAGTACATTTAGAATAGATGAGAATGAAAGCGTGGAATCAAATGAAAGTTCAGAAAAAAGTAGTCAAAAAGAAGAAAGTAAGAGTAATAACAAAAGTAGTTATAGTAGCAGTGTAAGTGATAGTAAAAGTAACAGTAATAGTAATAGTGAAAGCAATAATAATAATAAACAAATTAAGAGTGTTATTAAAAGCTCTATAAGTGAAGAAAATTCAAATTCAAATAGTAAGAGTAATAGTGAAAAAAAAAGTAAAAGTATAAGTAAAAATAGTAAAAATAAAAATAATAACGAAGTTATTAATCAAAGTATACCCAATAAAGACAATGACAAAGAAGATAAAAAAATAGAGAATACTAATGAAGAAAATAATTTACTTAATTTAAATAATAATCAAAATACTACTAATCATGAAAATATAATTTAGAATGATAATAATAATTGAACATAAAATATTATAAAATATAAGAATTCAATTATATTTATAAATTAAGTATTTTAATAAAAAAAGGTCTTTTATATAATAAATATTTCAATGTTTTATAAAAGAATCAAAAGTAAAAGTAATTTTATTTTTTATTTTTATATTATAATATTTTTTAAATTCTCTTTTTACATTTTTTTTGTTATATATATATAATAAATATTAAAAATGGTTTTTTTGAAATAATTAATATTTGAATAATTTAAAATATATATATATATTTTAAAAATATTTCTAAATTTATGGGGATTGGGG